>APFE031280737.1:44951-61181 GCA_000404065.3 Pinus taeda | reverse complement strand
ATTAAGCCATTGCAATGTATTGAAGACCCATTTTGGGATGTTACATATTGTAAAGAAAGTTTATTTGAGTCAAATCTAGAGTCAAAGACCCTCCAGGACCTCGTCACAGTGCAAAGAACAAGTTGACCTCTATGAGAGGACAAGTCAGTCTAAATTCAATAATTAAACCTAGAGAAAGACCTATATATAAGGACACTTCCACCTTACATGAAGGACTCACTAACCTCAATCAAGTTCGATCAAAGAAAAGGAAAAAGATGCAAAGAAGAGAACGACAAAAGGAAGAAAAGGAGATAATTTTAGACTATTTTGGGTTATTAATCCTCACATGTGAAAAGAAATCAGGCCACCTATTGTAGCAACAATGAACGAAGTCGAGTTAGGGCATAAAGAAGTACACTTTGCAAGTCTAGTTCTCTAAGAAAGAGAATCAACTCAAGTGAAGAGGAAAGGAGGAAGAATCTACCATAATTTTCTCATGTGAAAATTCCATTGGAGAACTTTTTAGGTCTATAATGGGCCTCCTAAGAAAAATGTACAACCAAAATAAACTTTACAAGGACCAATGGGATTCAAGATGATGATGTCAACCATGGGGGATGATTCACCATTTTTGGGGTCAAAAAGTAAAAATGTTAAAAAATAATAAAACTACTTTTTCAACTTAGCTCCCTAATTTTTTACTCTAAATTAGAGTGGGATTAACCATTGGATGCAATTTTTTAATTCCTCATCCAAGGAGTACCCATGTTACATACTTTTGATGGACCCTGCTACACGAAAAATGAGAAATACATGAAAAACGTGATTGCAATCATGTTTTTCATGTATTCTCCTTTTTCATGTAGCAGAGTTTAGAGAAAGTATGAAACATGTGTACTCCTTGGATGAGGAATCAAATTATGCACCCAATGAATGTTATAGCTCAAAATTTGAGTAAACCCATAGGGAAATAAGTTAAAAATACAAGTTGAAAAAGTAGTTTTTTCTTTTTTCCCTCTAAAATTTGATGATGTAATCTAATCTTATTTTATTATTTTCACTATTATTTTATAATTTCTTTTGGAGGCCCATTTTAGACCTCCAAATTCCCCTAATGTAGGGTTTCTACATAAGAATCTACTGGGAGGTCAAAGTTGCAGAAGAATCTACTAGGAGGTCGAAATTGCAGAAGAATTTTTGGGGGGTCGAAGTTGCAGAAATTGCTAAGGTCAAAGTTGCTAGAAGGAAATCCCATCAAGGAAGGGTTTGACTTGGTCTTGGAAGGGTCTTGGTCAAGTGTCATAAGTCTTGGAATCTTTCAATTCAAGTTCTATAAGAAGAGAATAATTATTATAGGTTTTCCTCTCACGGGAAGAGGTTTTGGCCTTGGTTGTTATTTATGATTTGGTAGATTTCTTATGATAACAATACTAAATATAATCAAGAAAGAGAAGAATCTATTATAGTTAAGTAAAAATACATCAAAATAAATTATCAAGGTAAGAGAAATCACCTAAACTGGCTGCCCTAGATTTCTCAACATAATATTAGAGCTAAGGTGATGATACAAGGAAAGGCAGCTTGAAAAAGGACCATCAAAAGGAGTATCAAGGAAGTTTAAGACATAAAAATACATTGAATCATCAAGAAAGGATACACAAGGGCCAATCACAAGGAAATCATCAAAGGACTAATACACTCATCATCTTTAAGGAAGAATACCCCAAAATCCTAGCTCATCTGAAGAAGGGTTTTACACTTGAAGCATTCTTGAGAAGCTCACACATTTTTCAATTATTGTCACAAATAAGATCCCAAGGACCCTACCTCCACTCAAACAAGGGCTACAAATTGAAGCATCTTGAAATATCTACATCCAAGGAAAGTAGGAAGAATCTCTACCATCATCATCAAGGAAACAAGGTGATTTCCCTCTTCTTGATTCAAGGATCACCTTTAAAGAATACTTGAAGGAAAACATCGTCATCAAGAAGACATAGTCTATTATCAACATCATCAAGAAAGGCATCAAGTTGTAGTTTTCACCGTCTAAGAGTATCTTCACTTGACAAGTAAGTATATTTATATCTATGTCTGAATCTATTGAAATGACTTCATTTTGCAAGGAGAGAAACAAATTAGTTGGGTCATCAAACTTTATAGCATGGAAGAAGAGGACAGATTTGATCCTCATAGAAAATGGAGTCATTGAACATGTTAAGGGTCTTATCACTAAATCTCCAAAGGAAGAAGCTCAAGCTTTAGCTAAGTATATGAAAGGGGAAATAAGGGCTCAAAGGTTACTTATAGAATCCATCAAGGATCCCCTCATAAGTTATGTATCAAAGTTGGAGACATCAAAAGAAATCTAAGAGAAGTTAGTAGAATTGTTTTCCATAAGCACTGTTGGAGAAGTCATATCTTTGAGAACCGAGTTACATAAGATGAAGGTACCAAAAGAAGAAGGAATAGCCTCATATCTTATGAGGGTGTTAGAAATAAGAGAGCAACTACAAGAGTTGGGGGAAATAATGTTTGATAAATAAATGACCACCATTGTGTTCAATGCACTACCTACTAAATGGGGCAACATCATATCCAACATATATGGGAAGAAGGAAGCAACCCCATTCAGTCAACTTTGGTCATTATGTAATATTGAAGAAATTAGGTTGAAGGAAAAAAGTTATGTGGGATCAAATGAAAAAGTTCGAGCATTTGTTGTCATGCGCAAGAGAAAAGGAAATTTTGGGAAAAATAAGAAGATTGATGTTGGGAGCAGGATCCCCCAAGGGCAATTTTGGGGCTAAAAGCTCATGTTTAAGTCAATTTTTGTAATATAATTTTAAATACTCTACATTTTGTGGTCACGAAGCGCGAAGGTATTAGGTGTCAAAAAGGATAGTCTCCCCTTAGTTTTTGTAAAGTAAAGTCAGTTGTAAGAGACCTACCCATGGTATGTGGACCATGGGATTGTATAAAAAGAGCTAAGCTCTAAGTACTTAGAAAAAACAAGATAGAGAATAGCAGATCATGTAATAGAGTGATTGCTCTAAGAAGAAGTCTAATAGAGTGATTGCTCTAAGAAGAAGTCTAAGTCTTGGGTCGTAGCATAGGTAAAGGCTCTACAACTGAGTGCACAGAGGCCCGGGGTAGAAGTCCACAGCTAAGTGCACGAACCCCTATAGCTGTGTGCGCAGGGTGGACAAAAGTTGTAAAACTTGGAGGATATTAATAAAAGGAGATATTCTGCAAATTCTGTGTCTTTATTTTGTTGATGTGTTTGGATATTTTATGTATGAATTTCCCTTACTATGCTTATATGATGTGTGAATGAATGCAATTATATTGAATAATTGAACGTGATTATGAATATATGCTTACGTAGTGTTAACTTTAAGTATTTGATGAGATAAGCGAATCACTTAGACTAATTGAGGAATCTACATGGCACACTACCATAGCAGTGCAAAAGTACCTGAGCATCCAGTTAGGGTTGCGCGAAGGTTGATCGTACCCTTTCGCGGTGGTACGGAAGGGAAGAATAGAGGGCTAGTCTTGCAAGCCCTAGAGTGAAGCGACATGTGCGAAGGCAAGGGCAGAAGGAATAAAACGACATCAAAACCATCTCACGGTGCAAAAACTTGGTTCCAACATCCCCCCATACTACTTCGAGTGAGACTTTGGTCCATTCTTCGTGAGTTGATGCCGAAAGGGCTAGTAGTGTAGGGATTTGTTTGGCTAATTAACACTGAACCTAGGTTAGGCACCCTCAAGCCAAGAATTGATATGTCAAAGATCCAATGCTATGGTTGTCAAGAACATGGGCACTACAAGAGAAATTGTCCTAAATTCAAGAAGGACAATAAGAAAAGAAAATAAAGGAATAAATCTCATATCACTGAACAAGGAGGAAGTGTTGGAATTATGATGCATGTTTTGTCCTTAATGGAAACTCACTTATAACAGAACAAATATATGGTAACTAGATGAATCTACAGGTCAGATCAGAGGTGAAAAAATGATGGAACAAAATAATGGGTCAAAGGTTAATGGATCAGAATCAGAAGCTTGACAAAGGAAATTAAGTGTTGTCCTTGATCGAAACCTACCTGATGAGTTTTCCTTGATGACAACCTATTTTATGAATGGATTACTTGATAAAGGTATAAACATGATGTGATAGAATGCATGGAAGTTTTGTTTACATATGTGACAAACTGTAGAGAAATTCAGAGGAATTAGTTCATAAATGATAAAAGCGATGACAACTCAAATTGTAACAGGTCAATTTAGAGGTAACAGAGTAATGGCACAGAAGAACAGGATGATGGGACAAAGGATTACAGATCAAAATCAAGAAAGAGAATTTTTTAAGTTGTATATGTTGGTTAACCTAGTCCAAGTCGCGTATACACACCGGTACATAGAATAAAAGACGTGTATACGTATGCATGCAGATTCACAGAAGGAAAAGCGTGCATGGGATGGAAAACTAAGGTCAAATAATACCAAGGGTCCATACCATGCTTTAAGCCCATAATATTGAGTGGAATAACAGTTACTCGATTATGTCTAAGAATACCATACATTCTAATTGTTGTTTTGGTGCATTGTATTGAAAAAGGCTCTACTATATAAGGAGGAGGAGATCAAAGGGATAAGTGTGCAAGTGAAAGGGGTTTTCATGAATACTTGTATCTGAAGTATATTTTGCATTGTAAGGGCTATGGTTATGATATATATTAATAACATCTTGTGCACCCTTGGATACAATGTTGGCTCAGGATCATGAGACCTGAAATTACTTATAATTATATGATATGATAATGGATAAGCTAGATCTAAGTGCTAATTCATGTCCTTTATATTAAGTCTTAAAAAGCTGCGAAGTTTTAAGTCATTATTTGGAGATCTATACAGACATTAGCCTCGGTGAAGGAGTGTATACACATGGATTCGTCACTTCAAAGAATCGTATGCAGAGGAAGGGATTGTTGTTCAGAAATGACGGACCTATCTAATTAGTGTTGTTGTTTTACTGTTGTTTTTCAATGAATTCTTCATTAGATCTAAAGTAAAATTGATTGTATAAGGAGATTAAGTCTCGATGATTGATTGATTGAGGAATAAGGGTGATCTTTGCTGCTATCTGTTTAGAACTCTTTAATATGATAGTAGATCTTCATAATATCTTTGGGTAGTATAATTTTTGGTTTAGAAGTTTTATAATTCATTATCTTTAGAGGTATACACAGGTTGGGTTACAAAAAGTAGCATATAAACGCAGGTTGGCCTCATTGAAGTAGCTTATATATTCCGAAATATGAATTTTGAGATTCAGTTGGTTCTGGTTGTTGCTACAATATTCTGAGTTCAGTTTTGTGTACTGGTTACAGTGATTTGACTATTCCAGTTGATTGATTGGGTTCTGAGTGAATGATTGATTCGGTTGTATCAGTAATTGATGATTGGGTGATTCAGTTGTGTTAGAGGTTTCAATGATTGTTTGATTCAGTTGTGTCAGAAGTTTCAATGATTGTTTGATTTAGAAAGTGATGATTGGATTTCAATTACGTCAAATATTGATGATTGGGTTTCAGTGATTGATTGATTTAGATGTATCAATGATGGATGAATGTGTTACAGTGATGAGATACAATTTGATTTTTTATATTGAGCTTAAGTGTTGATAATGGATCCAATGTGAAAATTTATGAAATGCGATCCATGGAGGATGCTGAGGGTTGGAACCTTGAGTGAGGAAGGCAAAGCTTCTTGTAGTAGTATCAACTAGTGATTATATCAAGGGGTTGGATCTCCCTTCCAGTAGCAGCTAAAGAATGAGTGAAGGTTGTAGCCTTCTGCAGGTGGTTTTCTCTCGCATTAGGTTTCCACCTTAAATCTTGGTGTTCATGTGTGTTTCTTATGTGTGATGGTTTATTTATTAAAACTCATGATTACTATTTATCTAATGTTTAATAAAGTATTGATGCATTGGCTGAACACAAACATATGATGAATTAACTGAATCATAAGTTCATAGGATATACGTTAATTGTCTTAAGAACAGTCGTGTACACACGCACGTTCGTTTCAGTAAAGTTATGTATAGAAATCTGAAAATGAAATGTAAAAATTTATTGATTTGAAATATTGATTCACCCCCCCCCCCCCCTTCTTAGTATTTTTTCCAACAATTGGTATCAGAGCAGGTCCTTTGGTAGAATCTTGATTGTTTGTGACAATGGGAAAGAAGAAAAAGAAGAAAACATCTCAAAAGAAGAAAACATCTCAAAAGAAGAAGACATCTCAAAGGAATAGTGATAGTGGGAAAGACAATTGGCTAGTAGGTGGAAGCAATTCTTCAGATTCAGAATCACCTCAGATTGAAGATGAACAAGCAAAAGAATTATCAGGTACTAAGTTTTTGCCCTCTAGTGATACACTTCTTTGTTCATGTAATATTGAAGATAATGAATGTGATAGTGAAACAACTGAATTTCCTCTTATGGGTGAAAGTGAAATAAATTTAATAGAGGCAAAAGTTAAAAGGATCATAGATAAAATTAGAGATCGACAAGATCTATTTGATAAAAGGGATTGTACCTAAAAAGAAGAGGTTACCAAGTTAAAAACTCAGTTGGAGAAAGGAAAAAAAATAAGGGAGCAATACAAGGAAAAGGAAGATCAATGTCAAAGAATGCAGGATGAAGTGACATCATTGAGAAATCAAGTAAATGAAAAATATACAAAAACCAAGGAACTTAAAGAAAGAACCAGTTACTGTGAAGTTCTTGAAGTTGAGGTTGTTTCTCTAAAAGAAGATCTTGAAAAATCAAACAAGACTAATGAAGAACCACTTCATGTATTTGAACAACAACAAAATGAGATTCTCAAATTAAGTCAACAAGTGGAATAAGGAAGAAAAGTTGAATAAATCATGAAGAAGCAGTATCTGGAAAAGGAAGAGCAATATCAAGTTGAGGTAAATATCCTAAAAGGTAAATTAGCAGAAAAGGATAAACTTTTATGATTTCAAGATACTTCTAATATTTTGGATACTTTTCTTAGTAATCAAAGGTCTCCTGCCATCAAAACTTGTCTTGGTTTTCATGAAATTGTTAAAGGTGAATCTAGCTCACAAACTAAGGCAAGGAATTCTAATACAAAATCTGAAATTCTCAACAAGGAGATAAGAAGTCAACCCCATCAACAACCAAGGAAATAAGGTCTTCAAAGAAAATAATTTACTCCTAAATATGGAAGTGTTTATCAATTTTTTCCTCTGATGAATAATGTTGAATGTTCTATCTTTCATAATTTTGGACATGTTGTAGTTAGGTGCAAAAGTTGAATGTTTCAATCTAATAACCGTCTCACAGAAAGACCATCAGCTTCCAGGTACTTTAAATGATATTTTTTTCTTGCAATATGTTTGGTCACAAAACCATTGATTGTTATAGAAATAATATGAAACATATAATACGTTATTCTTGTAACAAGTTTGGGCATATAGTGAAAGAATGCAAGAATAAGTCTATAGATCATCATAGACAATATGGTAAGCAATCGAATAAGCACATTTATATCAAAAAATTTGATGAATCCACCAAGAATCAAGAAAAAGAAGATTAGATAAGGTATGATCTTGCTCTCTTCTCATTTGAATACGAACATGATAGTGGATGTGCTCATCACATGACTAGAGACAAGAGAAAAATGGAATCTCTGATGAAGAACCATCATGGTAATGATATTTTGGGAACTGATGTTTCAACAAAAGTTCTAGGACCAGGTATGGTCAGAAAAGACTCAGGAGGAACTGAAAGTATGAAATTTTAGTGTTCCAATTTTCATACGTAGATATTATGAAGACAAGTCGCGTATATACGCGAGTTCGAAACTGCACAGTCACGTATATGTTGGTTTGATTATGAAGCAGTGGGACAGACTTGGAAAAAGGGTCTGATATGGTTCAGACAGTTATCAATTGTATTTTTTGTTTTGATGGTTGATGGTTACAGTCTTTGGATGTTATCTAGAAGTACTTTTTACCCTCATAAGTTGTTGATGACTTTATGTATAACTGGTTGATGATGATGCCTTGATGATTCTTATTGATATATGTAATAATTAGATTTGATAGTGAACAGTTGGCATAGGTCCAAGGGGAGAATAAGCTATGTTTATAATAATTCATTGTTGGCATTATGTTTAGAAGACTTTGTTACATAATGATTCTTATCAATGGTCAGGATGATTATCTTGTTTAAGTGTTTAAATGATGCATCATGCTATATTGCGATCATGAATTTCCTATGATGAAATCATAGATGATACTTTGTTTGAACCACCTAGTTGTTTTGATGCTTCTGGTCAGACTTGGGGATCACTCTTTTGATTATGCATATAGTTATGTTGCTTACATGGCGATCTTCATAAGTTCAAGGAGAAGAACAAAGCTTGATTACATATCTTCATTATTTGGTGATTTTAAGTGTCACTCATTTATGTTACGTTGCTTCCATCATGCGTTCAAAGATGCATAAATTTCATAGGGTGAAGTTATGAATGAGTATTCGTATAGTTCTTGGATATCACATGGTGTATATTTTGAGGATTGATGCACTTGTTGGTATCAAGAGACTTTGACAAATGACTGTGAGATCATGGTTTTTCTTTCACATTAATGAGAAGCTAGATACATATTTCTATCTCTATGTTGGATACATGGATGATTACTTAAGTTGCATATTGGTAAATATTGTTGGTTGGCCAAGAGAATGGTGTTATTGCAGGTTTCATGAAGACATAGCTATTTGAAGACATGGCTATTTGAAGACATGGTTTAATTAGTCACATAATGATGATGACTATTTACTTTATGATGATCGGCTTGATTCTCACATAAGTTGATTATCATGGTTGATGCTTATCAGATGTGGTATGTTGGAAAAATCCCTAGTGATGATACATGGTTGATATACTAAGGGTTCTTGTGGAAAGATCATGCAGTTCTTGCTACGATGATGATGTTATGGTCATAGATGATGACTATGGTGGTTTCACATATATATGATATGATGTGAATGGTTTTGTATTACTGGTTAGAGATATGACATATGCTTAGTTGATTCATGGAAGGCTATGTTAATGTTTTTCCTACTAAGGAAATAGAGCAAGTTGATCTTGATAAGATCAAGAGGATGAGTTGATATCTATATGCACCATACTTTGTCACAGGTTGATGATATTAAAATTACATTGTCTTATATTGTGAATTGATGATGGACATATACATGTCGTTACTCTTGATTCTGCTGACAGATGTTTACGGTGGAGATCATATATGGTGTATGATAGTTGTTGATAATTATCATGATCTTATTTAAGTATTTGGTCTTTGTTATAAATTTCATGTATATCTTTTGATTTAAAGGTCATGTAAAGACCTATGATGTAATAATTCTCATATTCAGTATGGAATCTCAAGATCATGTCAAATATGTAATCCCACTTGGTTAGGAGTTGATGTATGTATGAGTCATTGGTGATAGGAAGGTCATACTCACATAGCTGAGTTATAGAGTCCTATTATTCTTTTGAAAATATTTATGCAGACTCTGCATGTGCTCGGGGAAGCATGGACAGTTTAGTGCATCTCAACATGTGCTAAGGGTGGTTTGATTAGAGAATTAAACATGTGCCTAGGGGAGCATGAGCAGTGTTCATATTCAGCAGTTCAGATATGGAAGTCTTTATTTAACATTGGTCACCCCTTTTCCCTTGATGTCAAAGGAGGAGAGTAGCTTGGTTTTTAGAGAGTAGCTTGATGTAATTAAAAGCTTGGTGTTTGTCTTAATGTTATTTACATATTGTGGTGACCAAACAAAAAAGTGGTTTCCATCAAGTCCAAAGGGGGAGTGTGGTGAAGTAAAATTATAAGTGTGGACATGAATGAATTCCTCTAGCCCGATAATGGGTCTAGCCACAACAAATACATTCGATGGAAATTTTCCTTAGGTTAGAATCAATCAAGATGGCCTACCTCTTGGTCGCTTATCCTACATGACGATGTCCTTGCTTTCTCACTCCAACAATATCTTGATTACTTCTTCAAGCTCCTGAAACAAGTAAACAACAACAGCACACAAACATAATAATAGACAAATTGCAATTCAACCTAATTAATGAGTCAAGAAACTTTAAGACGTGAATATTTAATATTACAACAGTAGGAAATCAATCTATAGTTGCATATATTAATATCAAAGAGAGATTACAACCATTCGTCTTGACATTGCAGTCTTCCTCTGACAAGACTAGGTTCCCACACACTTCTTCTAGCACTTCATGATGGATTCAAACAACAATAGTTTAAAGTCTTTCCCCTTTAGGCTTCACTCCAAACCAAACAAACTTCTCCCTCACATGACTAGATGGCTAAAACTAGTAGTAGCTTGCTTGTCTAATCAAAATAGTATACTCACACTTAGCCAAAACTCTAACTGTGACTATGCAACCAACACTGACACTATAACTAGTTTGTGTTGGGGAAGAAGGGAGGTTTATATAGGAAATATGGATGGGAGATGGATCCTCTTCTCATGGGAGAAGGACTTATCCCTTGAGGTAGTTCCTTCATTATAGGGGAAAGGAGCCCAAACTATCATCCTCGACCCCATCTAGCCAAACCATTTACCAAACTTCTGTTACAAAGCTTCTAGAGTTGGAAGCTTCGGCTCTAATTTAAAAAAATTTCCATAATAGGATTGGAATAACTAAAATACAGATCAGTCACACCGATTGTCACTGGGAATAGTGCTAATATCTGCACATCAGCACGGGGGAGACAAATGTCATTAGCGCCAGTCTTATAAACAAGGCAAAACAGAAGTTTCAGGGGAAATGGTGCAAAATGGAAATGATATGCTCATGAAGAGGGACATAATGGGATTTTCTCCATGAAGGCAAAGCATGTGGGGTTCACTATAGAGGTCCTCTAGGATCAAGGGATGGGGAGTGCAAGGATAGTGACAAAATGTTGTGTAATAGATGCCAGAGTGAGGGATGAAATGCTTTATAAATCAGTGCGGGGAACCGACCTATCATCCGAAAATCTGTAAGAAAGTACAGATACATACATAAATTGAGATCTCTATCAAATGATACATGAATCATGGCATGGACACAAGCATCCAGAGAATGAGCTTGTAAATGGATCTAGGTATGAGCGCAGCCATCCGTCAAAGGGGATCATAATAAAACCAAGATATGGTCGCAGCCATCCAATAATGAGAAGGATCACATATGATAACTCATGGTCTAGTTGCAACCAACCATCTGCAATAGAGACATGCATATCATCATAAATCATGTCACACTACTTCGCAACCTGGATTTTTTGTGATCTGAGTCCAAGGTCTTGTGCTCCAACACGACCCAATCAAAGTACAAATTCTAGCATGCCAATAGATGTGTTGACGTCGAGCATGCTAGAAAGTCACTTCATTACCAGTCAATGATGTAAACTGTTAACAAGCACGAGAGAAACCACCAATAATGCTAATGGTCCTCAAGGTACTATCAACACAATTCACGAAATGTGAATACAGGAACTGAAGTCGAACACTCATGAAATCACTTGATCGAAAGCTGATGATGTGAGCTTGTCATCGAGCGAAGAACTTGTCATTAAGGCATGCAAGCTCTAAGGTACTAGAAGGGAGTCTCTCAATCAACTTCCTAGATAATGAGTTGGATTCGAAGGAGATCGACCGTGTTGAAGGAGGGCCATAATGAATTCCACATCATCGATGCGAGATGAGAGGATGTAAAATGATTTTGGATGATATAGAGAATCAAAGGTAAGTGTAACTGCAAAAGGATAACTCTTGAACATATAGGCAACACAATTGGAAGTTTGGCAACTTTTGGATCCATGGGATCGGTGGTCATGATGACATAGCAGAGATCACATGGAAGGAAAAAATAAATGGCCCAAACCCAGGAAGGAAAATGATGCAAAGGAGGATGTCCCAAACCGACATGAAGCAAAGAGTGACATGTTCAAGAGTACCAAATTCCCCCCCACCTTTTCTAGTGAGTACCCCAATTATTTTTTAACTGCAAGCTTGAAGGGGATAACATATTATTGCACTGTAAGTTCATCCTTCGAATGAATCCAACATAGTAAGTTTAACGAGCCCTAGGAAGGAGAAGCTCGTGTCCATCATGGTGACGAATCTGATGTCATTTAATAGTTTAATGAGTCTGACAAAGAGGTAACTCGGTATCTTTTTCACGTTTAGGGAGTTTGAAAAAGGCATGTAAAAGAAAACTCCACATGGTCCCTTTTCGTACATTTGTGTATCTCGAGCCCGAAAACATAGAAAACAATACTTGAGAGAATCACTTGACCATTTCAGTCAAGGACTACCATTTTCATAAATAGTGCCTCCCAGCTCGAAAAAGGGGTAAACTTATACTAGGCGCACGATGTTTTTTATCCATTAACGAGCTTGAAACAACAAGGGCTCGACCATATTTTCAATTTTAAAGGGTTGGAAAAGAGCTGAAAGCGGACCCCCATTTTTATTCTCTTTAATGAGTCAAAAAGGGAAAAATATTCAGCAATCTTTTCATATTTTACGAGTCAGAAAAAAGCTCAAAGGTGACTCATCGTCATCATCGAACATCCGCCACCCATTGTTGCACAAGTAAGGCAGAGTGTATTATCGAGTCCTAGAGGTAAAAAAGGTCAAACGTATTTACAAAACCTAATCTTTTCATGAAAAAATGAACAAAAAGGGGAAAAGTAAATAAATTTTTTCCATTTACGATTTTACCTTTGCACTGAAGACTTTTTACCCACTTTTTCCCTAGCTTTTTTGGAATAGATCGCGGGAGATCCGGGAGGTCAATCGAAGAGCCATTAGTTCCAGGTAATAGTCGAAGCCTTGAGCTCCACTTTCATTCCATTCATTACTGTTTTTAGCCACTTTTTTAGATTTTTAGGGAGGCTTTTGAGAAAAAAAATTGCCCTCTGTCGGGGCGATTTCTGGGCACGAGACTGCGTCGTCCAAGGGTGATTTGCATAACCATCCACACTGACCAGTGTGACTATTTCTAAAATAGGCATGTCAGCACCGTGGATAGGGAAAAACCAATTGTTTTTCAAGAACTGATCATTAAAACTTGAATTTTATGTGCCAAAACTGATAATTGACTCAAATTAATGGCTTTTGCAGGAGAGAAATTGTCAAAAATGGTGGATTGGAAGGAAAGTGAACACGAATATATTGACACCTAGGCATTGAATGATTCAAATTTCCTAGAGGCTTTGAGGGCTTGCGGGCTCCTCAAATTTTTCCTTGCACCAAGGATGCAGGCCCAGCCTGAGTTGCTTCGATACTTGATAAGCCTTTGGGACATCAATCGTGAGATTTTTTTCATTAGGGACTAGGAACTGGAGTTGACAATTTCATATATCTACTTCATCACTAGACTATCTCACAGAGGTGAACCAGTTAACTTGTATGGGTCACATCCGATCGGGCCAAGCATATCTTGCCTCCTTACCGAACACTGCTCTGAGGCCCTGAAATACAAGAGTGGGAAGATAGAGATTTCTAGTGTGTGGGATTTGACATTGAGGGTGCTTTTGTTGACTATCAACAGAGTGGCAGGGTCCCAGGCAGAAAATGAGACTAACAAGTCGAAGTTCCTTTATGTTATTGATTGCACAACTCCTACGATCTTCAATTGGGCAAAGGCCATGAAGATGAACATCAAGCGCCAGTTGTCTAAGGCCAAGGCGGGGAATCTGAAGCAATTTGGCTTCAGATCAGTACTTGTGAAATTTTTACTGGAATGAGTGCCACTGTTATAGTATGATTTTAATTAGGTTGATCCTCCTATGCCACGTGATCCGTGGATGACCAGATGGAGTCATTTGATGCCCAGGATCACTGGGGGTAGCATATGTCATAGCAACCAACATTCTTCTCATGGATACAATGACAAAAGTTCGTCATGGAGGACTGGACGTACAATGGCAATGATTTTCGTGGAGACCCAGATATTCCCTTACCAGATGGAGAGGACTTCGATGATGAAGGTTAAAAGTCAATTTTCTTTTTTAATTTTGAGATTTTTCGATATTTTTTTGTATATGCATGCTTATAACATTTCACTTGTCCATGCAGATGTTGGACCAGAGCGACCAGCTGGGATGTCCCCGATAGCTAGGTGAGTCCCCCATCCTATTGATGTTATCACCCCTTATCAGGAAGGGAGCGATAACAAGGAGGAGATCTCGAGGAACCTCGAGGGGTTGACTCATGTTATCTCGGAGTATGCTTGGATAGGAGACATGCCCTGACGGTATGAGAGGCACACAGTGGGAGTCTCAGATCGGATCCGCCAACTATTGAGTCATGTTGCACGAGCTATCTTGTCCTATCATGACCACCATGATGAGTAGTTCCTAGGTCCAACACTTACATATTTTTTGAGGTCTGTGTGCCATGGGTGTATGAGGCCTGTGAGCCATCAATGTTATTATAGACACACATATTATTTTTGGGGTCTTGATGTATCAAACATTCTCACATATATATATGTTGTATTTTCCTATCTATTATGGTACAAACGGTTTGTCTTGTCTTTTACATGTTTCGCAAATTTCTATCCAACACGTAATTAGCTAATGCATCTACCAATGTATTCATGCATCTAGGAATATGATGATATGTAACATAATCAAAATGTCTTTCCATTAGACTGATATCGAGATATATTCCTAATACTTGAGGGTTCCTAATGGAATATTGCTCGTTGAGTTGAAGGACGACAAGCTATGAATCCAGGGTGACAATTAATGTCCTGATGCCCAGGGTGATGGCTTCTAACAATAGTTCCATGATCGCACTGTATTCAACAATGTTGTTGTTTGTGCGATGACCTGAATGGAAAATGGCATCAACCCATGGTATTCATCCACCCGTGTATTTTACCCATGGTATTGTAAGTGGCATCCACCCGTGTAATTTACCCATGGTATTGTAAGTGGCATCCACCCATGGTATTTATCCACCCATTGTATTGTAAGTGACATTCACCCATGGTATTTTCCCATGGTATTCTGATATCCACTCATGGTATTCATTCACCCATGGAATTGACTCGTGGTATTATGACATCCACCCATGGTATTCATTCACCCATGGAATTGATATCTGGTATTTTGACATCCACCCATGGTATTCATTCACCCATGGAATTTACCCGTGGTATTGTATATGAAAAATACTAAAAGTAACAAGTCACATTTTGTAAAAGGACAGATTGTCCACCACAATGTAGTCCTTACAGTGATTATCTGTTTTAATAATAAGAAATATTTGTGGTTTTTTTATTGGTCATTCTCCTTTTTTTCTTCTGGAAATTTCATTTTTTCAAATCTTGGGGGCCTGTCCCCCAAGATCCATTTCAATATTTTAGATCTTGAGGGCCTCCCCCCCCAAGATCCAGATCAGTGGTATCAAAGCAGGTTACGATTTGATGGGAATGAGGGTTTCATGCATATTTCAGTTTCAAATTTTTGCAGCTATATTCAACAAAATTCAGGCACGTGCTACGACCTCCACAGAGCACTTTCTTTGGCCAAGTAGGAAGAATTTTTCTTTTTTCATTTTTTGTAGGATTTTTTTTTTCTAAGCGGTGAGTTTTCAGATCAGATTTGAAACATTTGGTGAAATATTTACAAAAGCAAATAACAGATCTGGATTTCTTGCGAAAAAATACCAAAATTCAGAACAAAAAAAAATCGGCTGAATCGGAGTCTGGATGAGGGAGATATCATTGATTTAAATTCAGCTATGTTGTAGAATTGTTTTCTAACGACAACTGGTGGACGATGAATCTCCTATCATTTTTTTAACTTTTTGTGCAAAATTTCATAAAAAAAGATTGTATATCTGAGCTCCTCTTGAAAATCACCAAATTTCAAAAATAAAATGGGTCGAATCAGACTTCAAATGTGGGAGATATTGTTGATTTAAAATCAACTTTTTTTCCAAAACTTTTGTGATGGCAGAAAAAAATTGCAGCGTGAATCTGAGATTCTAGAGTGTCCAGATAAGGGTTTCCAGCACATGGAAAGATGAAAAATGGTCCTTCTACTTCCAAAAACAGGTTATAATAAATATTTGGAGTTATATTGACTGAGTTATGTCCATTTTA
>APFE031280737.1:9852-37181 GCA_000404065.3 Pinus taeda | reverse complement strand
TGGTTGTAAGCATATTTCGGTATCTTCCATTAATGAAATGAAGTGTTATTTCCACTGCATCTCTTTATTTATGGTTATTGCATCTCTGTATTTATGGTTATCTCTGTAATCTATTGCGTTCCTGTTTAAATCCGGATCACTGAGAACCATATGGAATGTAAGGATTTTGGTATTAGACCTAAGCCCCATAGAGCTGTTGATACTGAACATTGCTCGATCCAGATGGACCAACAGGATTCTGAAGCTGTTGGCACTAGACATTGCTTTATCCAGTAGGGTCAGCAATATTATAGATAATACCAAAATAAGGTTGGTGTATACCAAGCATCTGAGATTGTGAACCACACACATTAGTGGCACCTAACACCATAGATACGTTAAAGTTCTGCCCCCTAAGTGGTGGCACAATCTGGCTACTTACTAATGGGATAGAGGAATTAACGGAAACAAATTTTGAAACCATCGGTTGTGGCTGACGTGTAAATGGGATTGGTGGTACAAGGGTATTCAGAACAGTGGGTTGCACCAACATTGAAGTAACAGCTGGTTAGGAAGTCGTGTTCACAATGAACAAACTTGACGTAGGCCTGACGCCTAATGCCCAAACAGGATTATGGTAGAGTGATGGGGCACTAGGTTTTCCTGAAACTAAGTTCCCTAAAGATACATAGCTGGGTGGTAAGCTGGCAGGAATACCCTCCGAATAAGGGAAATCCTCAAGAGGAAACTGCAAATGAAATTCAATAGTGTGTGGAGTAGAGACTTCGGACTCATTCAGAGAAGTGACTGGAGCATTTCCTTCGGGTTCCATGTCTGAAAATAAACGACGAAAAATGGACAAACTTGTATTGGGGGATAGTTCCAAAGGAAAACCTGGTTGATCGTATAGATTGTAAGGACGCTGTGGTGATATCTCAACAACGTCGAACAAAGGGTTCCGAGGATAGATAACCAATCCAAGCTGATCATCAGTGGTCGACGAGTTCTCTGGAGTTTGAACGGGATTATCTGAAGATTCCAGGCCAAGATCAACAGATGACCCTGAATCAAAAGTAGGTGGAGGACGAGATGACAATGGTTGAACACTCAAAACAATTGCGAGTTCAACATTTTTGTCCTTAAGTGACTATGGTAACTCAGGAAATAGCTCCTTAGATAATCTTTCAGACGAAGGAGAGGAAGGGGAATTAGGTGAACCAGATGGTTCAATCACGATGACCTTGTCTTAGTCAACAAAACAAATAACTTCAAGGCTTTAAAATGTCCTTTTAAGGGAACTCACAATTTGGTAAAAAAACTAATAGGATGTTTTGCATCATGGGCAATCAATTATTAAGAGGCATAAAGGACTGATGTTCTTTCATTTTCTAAGAGTGGAGAAAGAAACAAAGATGACTCTATCACTTTCAATTGGAAAAAAACTCGAGGGGACAAGTGCTTGATTTTAAGTTTAATGAGTCAAGAAGATCAAATTACTACTCTAGATGATCTAGGTAAACATGATTACCAGGCAACCGTGAACTGCAGAATACCTCCTGGAGAACCAATAAGTACAAGTAGGTAATCTCCCTCAATGTTGTGTTTAGTGTATCACGTTCTCAAGGTGGCTGACTCAGCTTCCTATGGATAAAGGATTGTAGCCTAGTGGGGTCTCCCATTATATACTTGATGGTACAGGGAGCACAAATTTGTGCCAGTGTTGCCTAATGCCAAACCTAATGACAGCTGCTAGGTTTACAGACGCCGGAACATGTCTCTAGCCTAGAACTTCTAGATATGATCGTTAATGTCAAATGTGCCTTAGGTTAATTGAATTCATTTTAGAGTTGATATTGAGTTAAGTTTCAATTTTCAGGTGTTAGCGATGCTACTCGAAAAACCTAAAATGCAACTAAATGGGATAGGACTCCTTCAATTTGATGAAATGCATACACTAGAGAGGGTAGAAACTACTCAACCAAATGAAAACAATCAAGCAACTGAACGAAATGATCTTTCACTACTTCACTTTTTCAAAAAATAAACTAATGAAAAATGCATTCCAATCCTTAATTTCCTGACAAGCACTTATCTGTTAGTCCTTTCAAAATGAAAAAATTTCTCTTCCTTTTTCAAATGCTAATGCAATTCTAGTTTTTAAGAGATGCAAATCATAATGATGCAACAAGCTACAATTTCATACTTTCTCACGAGACAACAAAACAAAATTTTCGCATACAATATTTCAATGAAAAAGTTTTCAAGACTATGAGCTCCTCAAGTAGATGAAAACATGAAAAGAGAAGTTCATTCAGATCAATGAAACACCGACTTTACTAAACACAAGACCAATAATGTAATTGATTCCAGAAAAAAGAAGTTCAAACTAGTAAACGAAACTTTTTCAAACTTGTGCAAAAGAGGTCAAAGTTGTAAAAAGGACCAAAAACAAACGCAAGGAGAAAACACACCCACAACAAGACTTGATGAGTCCACAAGTTGTTGAATGGGTGACTAACTAGATGCCCTAGTGTCCCTGGCCACTCAATAACTCAATCAATCAAATAGCAAGATGACAAACCAACAAGCAAGCAAAATCAAATGAGAAGTAGCTTCCTAATCAGGGAGAAAATAGTCAAAGAGGCTCACAGGGTCAAAAACACAAGATCAAGACACACTGGCGAAGATTAGGGTCTAGCCCTAATCTTCACTTACAGGGATCAGCGTGACTGCCTAACTAACAACAAGTGCCAGAGGCTGGTCGGCGCAACTGTTCCTTCACAATTTGCGCTAGTCAGTGTGACTGTCAGCCGATTAAACGTGTTGTCTATGGAAACTAAGGAAAAATAAAAAATTTCAAAACAGGGACTGGATCTACTACTGTGAATTTTAAACTTAGGCCAATAAGCAGGGGAAAAGAAACAGAACCAAATGGAAAACATGAAACTAGAAAATTTCTCACGAAATCGTGAAATCCAAAACAAACAAAAGATGGGATCTCCCCAGTATGGTCGCCAATTTGTGGTGAAGTAAAATTATAAGTGAGGAATCAATCAAGAGGGCTCACCTCTTGGTCACTTATCCTACTTGACGACGTCCTCGCTCCCTCCCTCTAGCAATCTCTCGCTTCCTTCTTCAAGCTCCTGAAACAAGTAAACAACAATAGCACACAAACATAATAATAGACAAATTGCAATTCAACCTACTTAATGAGTCAAGAAGCTTTAAGAAATGAATATGTAATATTACAAAACATCTAGGAAATCAATTGATAGTTGCATATATTAATATCAAAGAGAGAGTACAACCATTTGTCTTGACGTCACAGTCTTCCTCTGACAAGAATAGGTTCCTACACACTTCTGCTAGCACTTCATGATGGCTTCAAACAACAATAGTTTAAAGGCTCTCCTCTTTAGGCTTCACTCTGAACCAAACACATTTCTCCTTTAGACGACTATATGGCTATAACTAGTAATATCTTACTTGTCTAATCAAAATAATATACTCACACTCAACCAAAACTTAATTGTGACTATGCAACCAACATTGACACTATAACTAGTTTGTGCTTGGGAAGAAGGGAGGTTTATATAGGAAATATGGATGGGAGATGGATCATCTTCTCAAGGGAGAAGGACTTATCCCTTAAGGTATTTCCATCATTATAGGGGAAAGGAGCCCAAACTGTCATCCTCGACCCCATCCGACCAAACCATTTACCAAACTTCCATTATGGAGCTTCTAGAGCTAGAAGCTTCGGATCTAATTTAAAAACCTTTCCATAACAAGGCCGGTGCAACTGGAACGCAGCTCAGTCACGTTGGTCAGCGTGGGGAATAGTGCTAAACTCTGCACATCAGTGCGGGGGAGACAATTCATTAGCGTCGGCCTTGTAAATTGGGCAAAACAGAAGTTTTAGGGGAAATGGTGCAAAAGGGAAATGATCTACTCATGAAGAGGGACATAATGGGAGTTTCTCCATGAAGGCAAACCATGCAGGGTTCACTATAGAGGTCCTCCAGGATCAAGGAATGGGGAGTAAAGGGACAATGATAAAATGTTGTGTAACAGGGAGATTGTTGGCATTATGATGCATGTGTTGTCCTTGATGGAAACTCATTTGTAACAGAACAAATATATGGTAACTAGATGAATCTACAGATAATGGGTTAAAGGTTTACGTATCAGAATAATAGGTCAAACGTTTATGGATCATAATCAAAAGCTTGATACGGGAAATTAGGTGTTATCCTTTATGGAAACCTACTTGATGATTTGTCCTTGATGACAACCTATTTGATGAATGGACTACTTAATAAAGGTATAAACAATATGTGATAGAATGCATGGCAGTTGTGTTTATAGATGTGACAAATTGCAGAGTAGTTTAGAGGAATCAGTTCAGAAATGATAACGTGATGGAAACTCACATTGTAGTAGGTCAATCCAGAGATAACAGAGTAGTGGCACATAAGAACAGGATGATGAGACAAAGGATTACATATCAAAATCAAGAAAGAGAATGTTTTAAGTTGTATAGGCTAGTTAACCTAGTTCAAGTTGCCTATACACACCGATACACAAAATAAAAGGTGTGAATACATATGCATGTAGTTTCATGGAAGGAAAAGCATGTATGGGATGGAAAATTAAGGTTAAAGAATACCAAGGGTCCATACCATGGTATTAGCCTACAATATTGAGTGGAATAACAACTAATTGATCCCATCTAAGAATACCATAGGTTCTAAGTGTTGTTTTGGTGCATGGTATTGACAAAGGCTCTAGTATATAAGGAGGAGAAGATCAAAGACCTAAGTGTGCAAGTGAAAGGGTTTTTCATGAATACTTCTATCTGAAGTATATTTTTTATTGTAAGGGCTATGGTTATGATATAGATCTGAAACATCTTGTGCACCCTTGGATACAATGTTGGATCAAGATCATGAGACCTAAAATGACTTATCATTGTATGATATGATAATGGATAAGCTAGATCTAAGTAATAATCCATGGTCTTTGAATGTTATCATCTAGATTTATCTAAATTCTTGAAAATATGCAAGTTTCAAGTCATTATTTGTAGATCTATATGCAAGTTAGCCTCAATGAAGAAGCATATACACATAGACTTGGCACTTCCAAGTAGCATATGCAAAGGAAGGGCTTCTTGTTCAAAAATGACTGATCTATCTTATCAGTTCTATTGTTTCACTATTGTTTGTTACTGATACCTTCATTAGATCTGAAGTAAAACTGATTGTATAAGGAGATTGAGTCTAGCTGACTAATTGATTGAGTAAGAAGGGTTATCGTTGCTACTGCCCATTTAAAACTCTGTAATATGACAATAGATCTTCATAATGTCTTTGTGTAGTACATTTTTTTGCTCAAAAGTTTTATGATTGAGTATCTTTAGAGGTATATGCAGGTTGGGTTACAAAAAGTAGTGTATACACGTAGGTTGGCCTCATTGAAGTAGTGTATACATTTTGACATATGATTTTTGAGATTGAAGTTGGTTCTGGTTGCTGCTGTAGTATTCTAAGTTCAATTATGTGTACTGGTTATAGCGATTTGACTATTCCAGTTGATTGATTGAATTTTGATTAAGTGTCGATTGATTGGATTTTGAGTGAATGGTTTATTTAGTTGTATCAGAAATTGATGATTGGGTGATTCAGTTGTGTTAGAGGTTTCAATGATTTTTTGATTCAGTTGTGTTAGAAGTTTCAATGATTGGTTGATTTAGAAAGTGATGATTGGGTTTCAGTTACGTCAAAGATTGATGATTGGGTTTCAATGATTGATTGATTCAGATGTATCAATGATGGATGAATGTGTTACATCGATGAGTTAGAGTTTGATTTTTGATATTGAACTTAAGTGTTGATAATTGATCCAGTGTGAAAATTTATGAAATGTGGTCCATGGAGGATACTGAGGGTTGGATCCTTCAGTGAGGAAGATGAAGCTTCCAGCTAGTAGTAGCTGGTGATTAGACTAGGGGGTAGGATCTCGCTTCTAGTAGCAACTGGAGAACAAGTGAAGGTTGTAGCCTTTTGTAGGTTGGTGCCTACGTACTGGTAAACATATCAACCAGTACAAGAGCTAGGGGGTTGCATCTCCCTTCCAATAGAAGTTAGAGAATGAGTGAAGGTTGCAGCCTTCTACAGGTGGGTTCCTACGTATTGGTATGAGTCTGCACCAGTAAAAGATTGTAAATAGCCTTTTCTTTATATTAAAAAGAAAACAGAGACAACAACAGTAGGTGGTTTTCTCCCGCATTGTGTTTCCACCATAAATATTGGCATTCACGTGTGTTTCTTATGTGTGATGGTTTATTTATTACAAGATATGATTACTATTTATGTAATGTTTAATAAAGTATGGATGCACTGGCTGAAGACAAACATATGATGAATTAATTGAATCATAAGTTCACTGGATATACATTAATTGTCTTAAGAACAGTCGCGTACACACGCAAGTTCATTTCAGTAAAGTCCTGTATAGAAATCTGAATATGAAATGTAAAAAGTTATTGATTTGAAATATTGATTCAGTGCCCCTCCCTCTCAGTATTTTTCCCAACAGGAAGTTAAAGATATCTACTATGACTCAGATAATATATTTCTCTTGGTTATTTTCAATTTTGTAAATAATAACTCTCATGGTAGGAAGCATTGTATGTATGACAGGATGCATCATATTAGAAGATGGCATCATACTATTGAGACAAAATCTCATGACATCATTGTTATGATAGTTGAAGTAGAAATCTATGTGGTTGTAGTTTTCATCATAAGGAAATTCTTCGTAACCTCATTGAAAGCATAAATAATATGCAGGAAGAAATTCATCTAGCATGGTGAAAATAAATCGTCATACATCATCATCACAAGGAAGGATAGGTTGGAAAATGAGGATAATTAAGATCCTCTATTGGAATACTCGTTAGAAGGTTCACCATGGAATACAAAAATATCTCACTAAGAATTCCACCTTTTATGGGATTCATTGTTTAAAAGGATGATGACATGGTGACAAAGAAATACAACATGCTTGAATAAATTTCAAAGAAAGGAAATTTTCGAAGGAAGTCTAGATGACCAAAAGGAGAAAATAGGTATGTATATGCTTGATAGATTAAGTCATGTCATGATATAGTTGCAGATACCATGGTTGAATGCTCTACCTCATGAGCATGATCAAGGAAAATTGATCTCTTCCTTTGGAAAGATGTATGAAGGCATGGTTCACATATTGACAAGATGAAATCAACATAATATGTCCTCATGTGGAATATGAGGTGGTTAACAAAGACAAAGGAGTTTAGGATGGAAGTTCCCGAAGATCAATATTTGAAGAAAGAAAGAAGATCATGAAAGATGCAATTATAGCCACATAAGATAAGAAAAAGTGCTCAACATCTGATGACTAAAAGAATTGGCTGGGATATATCCATGGAAAAGGTATGAAGACTCTGATTAAGTCTGGAAAGGAAGGAGACCCTTGAATTTTCATATCTTGCAGATGTATTTATGAATATGCAAGATGTTGATGTTGCAAGAAGACAATGTCATGATGAAAGGCCACCACAAAAGGTAATTTGATGTGATTTACATTTTTTATTTCTGAAAAACATCTGGATGGGTTGATACAGGGCTACCAAAAGAGAGTTTTTGATTTCACCTATAAGTGGCACTCATGTTTTTGGATAAAAGATCTTGAAGGAATCATGACTTGGAAGAGGTAGTTGTATGAATGAAACCAAATGTGGACCAAAATATCACTTTCCAATGGAGAAAAGGATGACATGAATGATATGGTTCATGAAGGAAAGTGATGGACGGCCTATTCCCTACAATATGAAGCCTCCATAATGATGAAGGTGAAATTCAGGACATCAAAGGGGGAGCTCTACAAGAAGCTAAAGGTACCATGATCTCCATCAAAGAACTGATAGTTTTTGTTGGAAACAAGTTACTAGTTAAGAGGGATCTTGGAATCAAGTCCCTAGTTAAGAGGGAGCTTGGGTATATTCCTTTTATAGGAATGAGTATACATTCCCTCGTTGAGAGGGAGAGATAGACACATCATTCTTGTCTTCACATTTTGAAGAAAGAATGGAGGATTGGGTAAGCATATGAGATCTATTCTGATACTCTTTGAGAATGAGGTATAACATCCAAGATAAGAGTAGTCGAAGAGGTAATTCCTTGAGGATGTTCTATTCCAAGATAGGAACTATCCTAAAAGGACATACCCTGTGAACACCAGGGTGGGGTATGTGCCTTGAGAGTCACAAGTAACTTGTTCGGATTATGAATACCTCCCTAGTTAAGAGGGAGTGTTGAAATATGTAACTAGGTTCAATATTCATAATGACATCTGTAATCATGATTTTATGTAAAGAGAAAAATAAATTTATTATTGTTTTTCTTGAGGCATGGGTTTCATCCTCGAGGGAAATTTATTTTTAGGAAGAGCACCCATTGAGTGCTTCTAGGCCAAATGAGTCATTTTCATTTATTGAAGACCCATTTGGGGATGTTACGTATTGTAAATAAAATATATTTTATTCAAATCTAGAGTCAAAGACCCTCAAAGACCTCGTCATGATGCACAGAACAAGTGTGCCTCTATTAGAGGATAAGTCATTGTAAAGTCACCAATTAGACCTAGAGAAAGACCTATATATAAGGAGAATTTGACCTTACTTGAAGGACTTACTCACCTCACTCAAGTTAGATTAATGAAAAGAAAAAGGTGAGAAGAAGAGAAGGACAAAAGGAATAAAAAAAGAGCGAGAATTTTGGATTATCACTCCTCACACATGAAAATAAATCAAGGCACCTATTACAACAACAAAGGCCAAGTTGCAGAAGTCGAGTTAGGGAATAAAGAAGTACACTTTTCAAGTCAATCTCTTTACGAAAGAGAATCAACTGAAGTGAAGAGGAAAGGAGGAATAATATACCATAATTTTCTCACGTGAAAAATCTAGGGTTTCTGCAAAAGAATTTATTGGGAGGTCGAAGTTGGAGAAGAATCTACTGGGAGGTCAAAATTGTAGAAGAATATGTTTGGGGTCGAAGTCGTAGAAATTGCTACGGTCAGAGTTTCTAGAAGGAAATATCATCAAGGAAATTTTTGACTTGGTCTTGGAGGAGTCTTTGTCAAGGGTCATAAGTCTTGGAATTCATCAATTGAATTTCTATAAGAAGAGAATAATTATTGTGGGTTTTCCTCTCAATCAGAGAGGTTTTGGCCCTAGCTTATCACCTATATAGTGTGTTCTCTTGTCTCATTGTTATTTATTATTTGGTAGTTTTTTTATTATAATAACACTAAATAAAATGAATAGATAGAAAAATACAATTAAGTTAAGTAAAAATACATCGCAAGAAGTTCTCAAAGTCGGAGAAATCACCTAACAAAGATGCCCTATATTTCTCAACACAAATAACGATGAAGTGCATGAGAAATGAAATGCAGTGTGAATGACATTATAAAGTTGTTGAAATAAACCATGGAGGGATGCCAAGTTTTAAACTTAAGAATTTTAACATAATATCATTCCTCATAATAATGAAGTGGTGAAAAAATAGTGTATCAAATATTTTTAAAACCATTTTCATTTCAAATCACTAAGCGATATGGCCAAAATTGGTTGACATAGTTGGTATAAAATAACCCTAAACAATGGTGGAATAATTGATACATTGTGTCTACGAATGAAAATATACCAAACAAAACAAGGGTGGAGATAAGTCAAGACCTTGCACCCATCTGAAGATGGTCATTAAAATAGGTAAAGTTAAGTTGTGGCCTTGCACAAGGTTTTCACATATACCATTTAGACAAAAAAAAAGAATCATAACGATGAGAGCCCATTAACACAACAATTCTTTTCTCAAAATAATATGCAAGGAAAGAAGGGGTAGGTAAGGTGTTTTTGGGTGGTTACAGGGGAGGGAAATGAATGAAAATAAAATAACAAGTGAGGGGATTAACCCATTACGAGATGCAAGCAAATGAATACTAAGAAACCATTTAACTAAACAACTAATTTTTCTCCTCATTGAAAAATAAACTAAGCATATTTGCTCTGATGATTCTAATAATTCCATCTGATGAGTGAAATTGTTATCCCTAAGTGCAAACACCAACTTCTCCAATGCATTCCTCTCTTAGGTTAGGGTTCAAATCAAGTCGAGAGGTAGAGTAGTTGAGCGTAACAACAATAGACAAAGGAAACGAATATGGAGTGGATTAGCAACCTTCATTCAAGGTTGGTCACCTACAAAAATTCAAGCATACATCGCAAGACATACCTTGGGATATGCCATATTAACTTTATAAATAAAACTTCAATTCAAACCATAACTGTATTCCAAGTCATATTCAATAATTATGTGCCCTTGTCTATCACAATAAAAAAAATTTATGAATCCACAAATAACCCACACCTCAACATTTTTCTATACCTCATAAAACATTTTCAAACTAATTCACTATGCCACCCATGGTTTATGTCACTATGGACTAAACTCATAAAACAGTTTATTTCCATTTCATGTTCAAGCCCAATAATTTTTTGAAAACTTTAATGCCATGTATATTCTTTTAAATGAATCCAGTATTATATTCAACTTGTATGTACATATTCATTTGCAGAATCATAAGGATGTCAACATGTGTGTCTATCATGAAATTCACAAGAGAGTATTTTGAAAAATACAATGACATGTTTCAGGACCATTTATAAGAAGAAACAAACCATACCATCATGTGTCTGAGACATGAAAATATATCAAGCACATGCTCATAATTAAAAAGAGTGATGGAATTAATTATTTTTAGTGCAAAAATAATGGCATTACTGTAGATAAAATCGACCACATAGTTGATAGCGTAATGAATATATCATATTTAAACTTCCTCTTTTCCATTTTTTGTCATAATTCTCAAAAAATAGACACATGACACTAGATATATTGATCATATAACATAA
The DNA here is from genome assembly GCA_000404065.3 of Pinus taeda. Classification (NCBI taxonomy): domain Eukaryota; kingdom Viridiplantae; phylum Streptophyta; class Pinopsida; order Pinales; family Pinaceae; genus Pinus; species Pinus taeda. The sequence goes on along the minus strand of APFE031280737.1, from coordinate 26,179 downwards.
ATAAGATATGAGAGCTAACTATACCCTTATTTATCTTAGGGACCCCACCCACTAATGAATTTTGTTTTCTTTTATAGTATATAAGATTTTATTGAAGAGAGTTGAGTTGCAACAATTTGAAATGTGTTTCTGTATTTGAGTTATGTAGGTGTCAACATCCTCCATCTGATTTCAACTCCTACAAAAGGACATATTCACCCATTGTGACAAGGATAGAAAATTAGACAACCCTTTGGATAGATGTTCCACACATGGTGTGCCTCAGGACGTCTATGCCCTTTCTAAGTCATAATTTTATTTCCTACGTGTCAGATTATGAGTTGTTAGCACTGGCCTAGAGGTTATAATGGTAGAAAACCAACTTTGAACTTGAGTCTCACCTAGGTAATTACAACGAGTTACCATTCCTCTAGATCTAAAAAATAAAAAAATGAAAAATTATGGATGTGTGGTCGACTTTGAACCTAGTCCTTAACCTAAGAATTTCATCAATGACTTACAGATTTCTCTATATTTATTAAAAAGAAATCCTTGAAGGTGTACATATTCTATCCCATCTAGATTTAAAATTGTGACCTCCAAAAGTTAAACAATTTGAAAATGACCTCCAATGTTTAAATAAATTTTAAACCTATTAAACATATGAACGGTGACTAGCACATATAAGAACATTGATGTGATACATATGAAAACTTTTGATTGTTAAAATAAGTATTCAATTTTTTTAGAAATAAAACATTTTAAAGGAAAAAGCTTTCAATGTATGTAACATAGGCATGCATCATAGACATATAATTGTATTAATTCATAGTGTTATAAAGGGTGCATAATAAAGTTGACTATTAAAAAAATGTTAGGTATTTCACCCTAAACTTATAGTTTCCAAGGTGTGTGTATGACAAATAGTTTTTAAAATTTGTTTATTGGTGCATTGTGAACATATAATTGCATAATTTATACAATAAAATAAAACAAAAAAAATCAATGTATTAGTTTAACTATTCACTAATGATTTCAACAATTTCAAATATTGATGCCCTTTATTCCCCTAAAATTTCCCCATTGTCTCTTGCTTCTACGTTGCTAGATCTCATTGACAATTTTCTTCTTGTTCTCTAAAACGTTGTATATTTGTGCAAGTTAACACAACCACTTGCTCAAAAAGAACAAATATTAGTGCACCAACATATTATGTGGTTAAGGTTCTCAAAGAACACAATAATCCATAGCCTAAGCCAATGAGGCCACTTGAGGAAATATATTAATTAAAAGTGAAATAATTTACATTTTCTTTTTTCACAATCAATCATTGACAAATGATCCTACATGCTCTTTAAATAGAAATAATGAACCAATTAAGTGTTAATCCATGGATCAATTAGTATATAGGTGAAGTTGAACCATCAAATCATTTTATTTCTATAAATACATGACAAATATATACAGTTTACTTCATCACACACTAAACCAAGTTGATCTTAATTAACTCTTACATATGTAGATATTCTAACATCTCCCCATAATAACAACTTGGGATAGGAATAAATTATTTACGAAGATGAAATGAAAGGATGAGGAAGAGGAATTAGAGCATATCTTCCCTTATTGACAACTTCTTGAATACTTAACTTAGATTGTAGTTTGAAAAGTTTCACTTTTGTAAAAGAATTAGTGAAAATATTTGCACCTTGATCATCTATAGCGAAATATAGCACTTTGATAACAAAAAAATAACGGATATTTTTAATAAATGTGTAATTAAATGTGTTTGATATGCCTAATGCTACATTAAATCTATGGTAATTTGATTATTTCACCGAAGTGTAGTTGGATGTTGTCACTAGAAGCACAAGTCTAGAAAAATATTTGTTGAAGCCACAAGGTTTTTTGAATTTCCCCAACTATGGCTCAATACTTTGCTTCTACTTAAGAAAGATCAAGGGTACTTATTTTTTACAAGCTTAAGTTAAAATTTTGGAAACAACAGTGAAAACATAAATTGTGGTAGAATTCCAATCATCAAGGTCACCAACCCTTTGGAATAGTAAAATCAACAAATAAAGGAACCCCACATGGAGTTTAATATATCCCAAATTAAATTGTTCCACATATATACCAAAGTATCATTTTTTCTACTTTATAATCACTTTCATGGGGTGTTTGCATATACCAAGAAATAAGACCATAAAAAAGGAAATATCAGGATACTTATGAGTCAAATACTAAAGTCTACCATATAAATAACAATACAAATTGGCATCTTTCAGTGTACTATAGGTGTTGCAAGTTTTCTTTTTATGGGATGGAAGATGGGGTTGGTTTAAAATTTTACATGTGGAAGCAATGAGAAAGGTCACAAGAATACTTATATTGGGAAAGAGAAATTCCTTCCTTCGTTTGCATGAATTGGAGGCTAAGAAAATAATGCAATTGTCCTAAGTTTGTTATTTCAAATTTCTCCTTAAAGTTAGATTTCACACAAGATAAAATTTTAGGGTCACTACTAGTGAGTTTAAGGTCATCAACTTAAAGAATAAATATTATGATATGGTTACCTTCTTTCTTGGTATATACATTGGGTTTACAATGACATCTAGAAAATCATGTGTTTAGAAGAAAGTTGTTCATTTGAGAAGATCAAACTTGATTAGTTTACTTAAGACCATAGAGATATTTTTGAAGGTATAAAACAAGGTTGGACTCATTTTAAATATAGATAGGAGTTTGATATGTGTAACTTTATTCTTGTAAATTGTCATGCATAAAAAATGTTGAGTTAACATCCATTTGATGGAACTATGATTCGTTTGAAGAAACAATGGATATAACAATCTTACATCAAATTCATTATGGCTATGGTGAAAAATGTTTTATTATAATAAATCCCATCTACTTGATAAACTCATATTGAAACTAATTGAGCCTTATGTCTTTCAACACTTCTATCTTATACATATTTTGTTCTATACACCCATTTACATTAATTAAGTTTTTTTCATTTTGGAAGTGGTATAATATTCCATATATCATTTCCATTATGGATAATATTCTTCATTTACTGTTGAATTCAATTTTATATGGCTATAAACTTTTGCAAATTTTTATTTATGACAAGTCTCCAAAAATTCAACCTAAAGAGAGGAGGCTCTCTAGAACCACGAATCTGCATGATAATGATCTAAATATGCATTTTAAAGATATCCATATACTTCTTGGGTTGTTAGACATGTCTGGGAAATTGTGGTGTTGGTACTAGTTCATGTTCAATGGAATAAACTAGAGAAGGTGAGCAAGTGGAGGTGGATTTTATTCCTTACTATCTTCATTTTAAGAAGAAATTGGAATAGGGGTAGTGGGGAATAAAAGATGGCCCAATCGCCAACTATGGAATAACTATTGAATTATATTCACAAGTTGAGATACCTTCATCAAAATTAACATTTCTCCTAATAATAATTTATTTGGAATGACATTCAAGAATTTTTAACATTTTACATCTTCAAATGTCCAATGAAAATGAGCTTCTTACTATTAGGTTGTAATGATTTCCTTTTCTCATCGAGAATGTGAGTCTATGCTTCACTATAAAACACATGAAAGTAGTTTAGAGTTGGTTTAATTTTACTCTATGCTTCTACTAGTGTTATACCTTTTAAAGCTTTGCTAGAGTATGATTAACTATGTAATTTTCATAATTAATGAATTTTCCCAAAAATAGGAACTTAATCCCTTGGATTGTACCATAAAATTTTCCATCCATTCAAAGTATGATTCTTTTTCTCAACCACAATTGTCTTATGTGGTGTATATGGCACATTAGATTGCACCTTAATGTCTTGCGTAATGGTATAAGTTGTAAATTTATTGCTAACATATTCACCTCCATATGTAGTTTTAACTTTTGAAGTTGATGTCTAGCTTGTTTCTATGTAATGTCCAAATATAAAATTTGCAGAGCATAGCTTCAGAAATTTAAGTCATCAACTCCATAAACAATTTGCACAAATTAAACCACAAATTTACGGCAAAAATGGGAAATAGAATATGCAATTGAATACTATACAATATAAACATGCAGAAGATTTCAGCCTTAGTTTATTAATATGTAGATATGTTGGTACAAGATAAATAATATGGATGACATGATGGCCCTAAATATATCTACAATAATGCCATAAATAGCCTCCAAAACAAACTGAAAATCAATAAACTGCAACTTGTGAATGATGAATTGATCCACCAAAGCAATAGATGGGTGTTCGCCCACTCTCGCTGAATCACCCGAGGGTTTCCGTCCTAGGGATGCTGCTGAAGTAGAAAATCAGGTTCTCAAAGCCTCACCACAAAGACAATACATGAATCCAAGATGTCTCCAAAGGACCTCCTCCTCCCCTTTTTTATAGACCTAATGGATAGATCTCCAAACCTCTAGAAGCACCTTATTTTATTGTTTTTTATTATTCTAGAAGATCCTCCATTGAATTTATCTTAAGTGATTTTTAATTTAATTTTATTTCACTTAAGTCACTTTTGGGCCTTTCCTCCAATTAATTATTTTTCCTTTAATAAATGACCAATTAAATTCATTTTTAACTAAGGAAAATGGTAAATCACCCAACATACTCTCTCTAGCCACTAAAAGTCACTTCTTAGCATCCCATCTTGTAGATATTCTCGTTTAGTTCCAACGAGCTATTACACTAAGGTATTCCATCAAATAATCTTCCAAGAATGCCACTTTGAGCATAATTAATTAAGGTAGGCCCCATAATGATGCTATTTTTTAAAAAAAATTACAATGCAATGGAACGAAAGGTGGGTTGTGTGGATGATGAAATATGCCAAGAGAATTCCATCAAATCCCATAAAAACTCTTCAAAAATCCTCTGGCACCCATAATGATGTAATCGTGCTCCTATGGCCTGGCCATCACATACCCTAGAATCCCATCATGGATGTACTCTAGAGGAAAATAAAAATGGGGACATGACAAATCCTCCCACCTCAAGATTTCTTAACCTCAATAAATCCACACCTCTCCACTATAGAGGCATCTGCAAATTGATACAAGGATCCCATATGAACCACTGATCCACATCATGCCTACAAGAAATCAAACATGACTGGATCCCTCAATACCTGGATCCCAAGCCCATCGTTGACTCATCTTGCTACCAGTAGATCCATCTGGATCCCAATGCCAACATAGCCAATCATCACCCAAATCCCATGGCCTTGAATGTGTCTTGTATCTGGCCATAGATGTTACTACACGAGTAGAATACCAACTCATCACCTCTCTCCAGTCCAATGCTTGGCATAGACCATGGTCAATCCCACTATGCACATGTTGTGAAGGAATATTGATGGATGGGCAACCTATGCCCAACTTCCAACTGGGGCAGGCAGTGTCCCCTATCTCTAAGGACCCATGTTGTACCACACTCCTAACTGAGAATTACACTCCATCAATAGGGTACTAGTTGATGATCTTCCGCCAATTTACCCCATGGAAAGAATTGAATGCATCGACACCTATGTAGGGAACAAATATACTATGTTGTCGTTAATCTATGCTCAAATTCATGCTGCTCTGTTTAGTCCATCAACTAGATATTTCCAAGAAATACCACCCCTCTCCCTATAATGGGCCAAAATGGAAAATTTGTGATGCAAGCCCTATCTATGTACTCCTAGACAGGGTTGTTTCCTAATAATGTTGCAACTTTGTATGCTGATACTATAGTTGTTTGCGCCTCATCAATGGGTAGATCCAAAGATGAATGAACCACCATATCTCTCATTTGATAGGGATCTCCATGCTCCTCTAGTCTACCAACCTCCTACAAAATTGTCTTGTAAGAATATAACACCCCCTGATGACAAGTGTCTACAAGTACTACAACATTATTGGTTGTCTATGCATTTGTCTACTCCTCATCAGTGCCTGGTGCAAAAGATTGCTACTCATCCTCCTCTATCATGGGCTCAACATGAACCTCCAACTCGCTCTCCACAAAAGGCTCATGCATATTGTGCATATCATCCTCCTTAGTTGTCCCATGATCCACCATATGTTTCTCATGTTGAACCGTCACTGGTGACTCATTACCCTAAATGTCTCCCATAGGGTCCACTGACTACTCACCATACACAATAGAATATAAATCTAGCCTACTGTCGACAACTCCACATGACTTGTCAAGCTCCTCAGAGGAATCCTCATATGAACTCATGGACTCATCCAAATATCCCACAAGTCAAACAAAATCTCCTCCTACTCTACACCTGCCATATCCTCTACATCACTCAGGCATGAGTGGCCAGGTCCATAAGGTTCCTTGCATATGATGCAAATACCCTTCCTCCTTATCTCATTCTTGCTACATGGTTGGTCACTACCAATCCTCCGCAAGTCCTCCTAGGTCAGTCATCTCCTGATAATACCAATGTTCTGCTTAAACAACCTTTCGGCTAGTTCATAAGTAGTGGGTGAGACCAATTGTTATCTCCTCCAAACAAGCAACAGTCTAGGCTGCAACCTCCTAAAAATGGCATCATAGCCTCCCATACATGAGGAAAAAATGGATTGCATGTTTTTTACGACTGTGTCAGGACGGTGTTTCCTAATGCTAAAGAAGCATTGGAACATCTGCAAGATCAATTCGTCACAATCCACCTCAAACATGAGGTCATAAGATCTAACCAAGGCCATGACTTCTAGAATCTCAAGCTTCTTCCCAATGGTAGGACCCTCACTGTTATCCAAATCTTGAAAATTATCCACTACCAATCTGAAGACTCTCCTCATTATGTCATCACTTTAAGGAGGTGTAAGTGTGGTTAGCATCATGATACTACTGAGACAAGAAGCAACTAAAGGTTTTACCCCTACGCAAGGATGCTCCGACAACCTGGGTTGTATAAGAGCAAGCATAGCTGGTTTTAGAGCCTAAATCAAGCTATTCCCATATGACGTATGCACCTTGGAGAGAAGTGAAGCAATTTATTCTAGTTTGAAAAGGGCTTTTTTTGTAACCCCCATACATCTTAATTGTTCCAAGTGCATAAATTTTGGGCCCCAATTCATGTTCTTTTAGTAGTTGCTCATGTTGTAGCAAAGTAAGTATCCCCTTAGAAAGGGATCTACTGATTTCTATTGCTAATTTATAAAGGAAATTTATTAAGTTCTGATCCATGTTTTAGCTGAAGAATGACAAGTACATCAAGTTATTATATGCATGACTTTGACTGACAACAACAACAAAAGTACATAATAGTAGTTGACTCAATAAAAAGGCCTCTCACTTCAAGAAATACTAAAAAAATAGATAGAGTTCCAATTATGAATACCTCATGTAGACTCACTATACTTTCTCACTAACTTAGCAAATATTAAAAACTTTCTTTGAGAAATTTTAGCAAACAGTTAATAGGTAGTATTTTAGCAAACACTTTGCAGATAAACTGGAAACACTTGCAACGTAAATAAGTATGAGAGGCAAATTCTTGAGAGAATTATAATGCTTAAAATGAATTTGATACCACACTACATGCATGCAAATCCCAGGTGAAATGAATTAGACACAAGTGTTGGAAATGGCCCAAATGAGTAGCGAGCACTTCCTAGAAAATACATTTGCTGCTATTGATGAAGAACCAAACTTTCTACCCTCAAAACTACTCACACAATTTTGAAATTTTGACCTGGACCGCCTCACACCAAAATCGTAAAAACCCAAAAATGGTTTGGCTTAACTCCAAGCCAAGATCAAGCCCACCAAGTGGTGTGAATTAACCAGTTTACCAATAAAACAAATTATTGAAGGAATGTCGATTTACAACCCAAATATTGCCCTGAAAATTCTGGAATTTTAACCATGAACTCCTTTCATAAAACCCATAGAAATCATGGACATATTTCATTTGCTCTGGAAATACCTAATTTAGTTCGAGTTTCTGAGACCCAACAAATTTTAAAATTTTATTTTGATGCATTTTGTCAAATAGTTTATGAGCAGGAATTTCTTTTAACACTTTGAGAGAAATATTATAAACTTCAAGGGAAATATTAATTTGATAAAAAAATCATACAGGCAATATATCAAATCAAGAACCTTGATATTCTCCTGAAGATTACCTAGCAACTGGTGGCTAATCAGCACATAAAATTCTGACCCTAGCAATAAAGTATCTCCTGCAAATGAGCTCAACCCAAATAGATAATATCAACCTAGTAGATAAATTCAATTTCTAACAAATGAATTCGAATCTAGCTAATAAACTAGGTTGTGGAAAATAAACTTGGCTCTAATAGATAAATCTAGCTCCAGAAATTAAACAAGGCTCCAATAAAGTCAACTGCTACAAAATAATTCGGCCAAACAAGAGAAATTCAACCCAACAAGAAAAAATTGGCACGACAAGTTAAACTCAGCCCAATAAAATAATTTCGGCCATCAAAAGAAATTGGTCACATCAAAATAATTTTGACCCAACATAATAATCTTGGTCCAAAAAGATAAATTTTCCCCAGCAAAATAATTTTGGCCCAGTAAGATAATTTTGGCCTAGCAAAATAATTTCACCCTAGCAAAATAAATTTAGCGTCACAAAATAAATTTCGTCTAACAAAATAGACAAATTTGGATCTAGCAATATGTGTCACTTTGGCACTCGTGAACCACTGGAAATTCAACTACAATAAATGTGGCTTAGTAATAAAAAAAAATGACACACTTGCAACAATTATCCTTTGGCAAATAAATTAAAAACAAATAATCCACAAATATAACTTATTTCTCGACCAAAATATATTTTACTCCAACAAAATCACAGCTCTGACAAATAGAAGAATTCAATCTCGCTTCCTCTAGAAATAATTTTCTTTTAGCACCTCCAATATAAACCCTCAAATAATATATAACTAAAATCCTCATGATCAAAGGAAAACCAACTCTGATACCATTGTAATAGCCCAAATATAAAATTCGTAGAAAATACCTTCAGAAATTTAAGTCATCAACACCATAAACAATTTGCACAAATTAAACTACAAAATTTATGACAAAAATGGGAAATATAATTTGCAACTGAATAATAGACAATATAAACATGTAGAAGATCTTAACCTTATTTAATTACTATGTAAATAAGTTGGTACAAGAGAAAGAATATGGTTGATATGATGGCCCCAAATAGATCTACAATAATGTCGCAACTCGCTTCCAAAAAAAAATGAAAATCATTAAACTGCAACTTGTGAATCCTGAATGGATCCACCAAGGGAAGAGACAGTTGCTCGCCCACTCTCACTGAATCACCTCGAGCATTTCTGTCTTGGGGCTACTGCTGAAGTAGAGAATTAGGTTCTCAAAACCTCACCACAAAGGCAATTCACAAATCCAAGATGTCTCCAAATGACCTCCTCCTCCTCTTTTTTATAGATCTGATGGATAGATCTCCAAGCCTCTAGAAGCACCTTATCTTATTATTTTTTATTATTCTAGAAGCTCCTCCATTGAATTTATCTTAAGTGACTTTTTAATTTAACTTTATTTCACTTAAGTCACTTTTGGGCCTTTCCTGCGATTAATTATTTTTCCTTAATTAAATGACTAATTAAATTCATTTTTAATTAACAAAAAATGTTAAATCACCCATCATACTCACTTTGGCCATTGGAAGTCATTTCTCAGCATCCCATCATGTAGATCTTCTAGTTTCGGTTCCAATGAGCTATTACATTGAGGTGCTCTATCAAATAATCTTCTCAAAATGCCACTTCAAGCATAATTAATTAAGTTAGGCCCCATAATAATGCTAATTTTTGAAAGTTGTTAGAATGCAACGAAATGAAAGCGAAGATGTGTAGATGTTGGAAAATGCTAAGCGAATGCCATCAAATCCCATAAAAGCTCCTTAAAACTCCTCTGGGACCCCCGATGATCTAATCTTGCTCTTGCGGCCTTGCCATCACATACCCCGGAAACCCATCGTGGTTGTACTATAGAGGGAAATAAAAATGGTAACATGACATTCTCTACAAGGGTTGAAGGAAAAAAAATCAAAAAATGTACTCTTAATTTTTGTAAATAAACCTAATTGCATCTAGAGAAGTCGTGGATTAAATTTAAGTTCTTAAAACTAAAGAAATAATGGGAGCACACAAATCACTATCAACTAGTAGCAAGAGGGTCGAGGCATGCCAAGAGGCACTTTTGTCAAAACTATCTTGATGATATTGTCCACAACACAATGGGAACAAACATCATCTGTATAAGAAGCAAGAGAGGATGAGTCATCATAATTTGATTACATAGTTTTTGCAATGAGAATAGTTTTGATGATTAAACCACTCATCCCAAATTTTTCTCAAATCATTACTATGAGCAATACAAAATAATGGAAGAGATTATGACACAAATTTGTCAAATTTGTATATCCTAGTAATATCATCAACATTTCTATTTGCTATGAAATTCTTAGGATATCTTAAATCCTAGATTACAACTTGTTGAGGTGAAAATCCTTTTTCTTTACTTTCACATGAATGAATGATTTGATTCACTAATAGAAGTTTTTAGAAAATTCCCTTGAATACAATTCATCAAAAAACAAATATTATCTAGCTAAATTGTTATAGACCCTATAACACTAGGAGATCTATCATCACCAATAAATATTTATTTGACATTACACATACAAAAACAAAATATGGATTTATCCTAATCCATATGATAATATTGTATAAAACCAATAAGTCACTCGTTTGAAGAAGAAGTAGACATTCCATTAAAGGAAAAACTATAACATCAAAGTGCATGCCCATGAGAAGAATTATTAAGAAGAAGAAGAATTAAGATTGATGTTGTTCTTATATTGCTACTTCTAAGGTTTCCATCTTCTTGGAACATTTAGATCATATATGATCATCTTACTTACAAAAATTATAATGTTTCATAGTCTATTTTTCCTTTCTATTTACTTCAAATATCATTATTGGGAGTATAAATTGTTGATAAGGTTTGAGACTGTTATTTTTTTTGCTTTTTCAAGGGAATTACCTCTTCAAAGCCTTGATCCTTGTTGTGCTACTAAGGATACAATAGATGTACTTGCAGTGTTAATAACTCCAAGATGCAAGAGATTATCTTCCCCTTAAGTTAAAGAATTATAAAAAGTGGGTATTTTGTAAGTATCCCTTTAACTAATAAGATATTATCTTGTGGAATGAAAATACCTAAAACGTTAGAGTAAGAAATGTTATGCCTAGAAAATATAGTACATTGAGTTGATTATATGTTCATTTTTCTATATATTGCAAGTAAAGTTCCAAGTTTTTTGAACTTAGATATAAAATATTCAATCTAAGAGAAATCATTGGAATTTAAATCAATCAATTGATTTTCAAAATGCTAGGTTGAGTTTCATTAGGTTTTTTCCATATTCCAACCGGGGTTTCAATTCCTTTAAGGTGAAATTGGTTTTGGCATTATGGTTAATGTGCTGGTCTTGATATCAAATTGTCACATCATGTCATCATGGTTTTGTCACACTATGATATTGTTGGAAAGAATGTAGAATTGATGACCCTAGATAGGTCATGGATGGAATATGTTTCTCAATGATTAGAAAGGTGTTGCAAGATTATTGATGATTACAGAGGAGGTAAAAAAGTTACACAAGGTTTAGAGTAGTACAGGGAGATAGACAAGATTTGTTGGCGTTCGTAACTAAAATTCTAGGAAAGACAACTGAAGAGACACAAGTGATTTATTGATGAAGTTTTTTTATGGATATTGAGGTTGATGTGATGTTATTAAGACTTTTCAAGGCTTGGAAAATTCCTACTAGTGTTGGAGAAGATATCCTAGAAGTTGGAGGAGCTTTGAAGAGTAATGCGGGTTTGTAATTCAAGACAATTGTTACTAACTCATTTACTGAAGGGGAGAGGTGTGTTACTTCCTCTAAGAATAGAAAAATAAAAAACCTCCAGCTAAAACATGGATTTTCCTAAGGTATTTATGTGTGGAAGGTTGAGTCAAAGATCCCATCAACAAATCCCATGGATTTTCCTATGGTATTGGCAAGGGAAAGAGGATATAAAGAACAAGGATGTCGATCAACTGCTTGTGCCTTTTTGATGAGATTTATTTGTGATTTGGTTTGAAATAGGTGTGCAAGAAGGAGGTATAGCATTAAGAGATTTGAGGGAAAATAGATCTGCTCATTCTAATTTGTTTACTGCATGTGCAATTGAGGGAGAATAGTTTATACAATGAACATATCTACAATGAGTTATGTATAGTATTTGATGTATGAATTTTGAAGTAATGAGTGGTTTCTTGTTCATAACAATGTGCATATGTTTTTCTTGAAGTTAATTTTAAACCATTGCACACCACTCATTTATATGTGCCCCGTATGTACAATGTTTCCATGTGTTGTAGGATAGAGATTAGTGAGTTGTTTTGACTGTATATATAGAGTTAACTATGTTTCTTTTACAGTGCATGCATAGGTTATGTAGAGATTATTAGAGATCTATAGGATGATGTTGATTTTCTTCTAATTCTTGATATATTGTTGAAGGATTGACATACGTTTTATGTTTTGTGGTTGCTACTTTACTTGAATTCATATCTTGGTGTTGAAAGAGGTTTTGTGCCTTGTATTCTGAGTGGCTTGAGGGTGTTGTAGATATTTTCATATACACTTATATGTTACAGTGACAGAGTTACAACATTTGATTAACTTACATCTATCCTTTTTTTATGACGGTGTATGATGAATGTGGAGGTTGTATGTTGCTAGTAGTGAATTGAATGACGTATGAAAAGGCCTATCTGACGAAATCTTGTATGATAGATGTTGTATAAAGGATGAAAGAGAGAGGACAAAGAATTATGTTGTTGCTCATTTCTTATGTGATATTATTTCTTATCCTCTAAGATTGTTTATCTGGATACCTATTGATGAGATTGAGAGTTTTCATTAGTATTCTTTGAGCTTTCTACTATTTATATTATGCAGAGATATTGCTATAGGATCAATGTGTTGGTTCTTGCATTAGGGATGTTTTCTAATGATGAATGTCATATTGCTACTAATGGTCATCGATAGTGTGCAAAGATGATTTTGACACATGTTTGTTATGGTTTCATTGATTGGTTCATAAGGGAGCTTATTGTACCTACTATAGAGAGGATTTTCGCATTGATGTAATAAGAGGGTTTATTGTGGTTATTTGTTGTTGATGGTTCATGAGCATGGTATGGTAGAGAAATATACTAATTTTCATTATTATGAGCCTATTGTAGACTTCATGATGTTTTGAGCTTATTTCTATTAGTATTATGCAAAGAAAGGCTTGATAATTTTGCTACACATTGTCATGTATAGTTATTAAGTTAATGACCAGTTTATGAGGGATCTTGTTGTCAGAGAGGGTTATGGTATGGTTAGCTTGTTGAGTATCATGATTATAGATGAATATTGGCTTGTTATTTGATAGTGCTTTTGAGTAAATAGTTTTCACTTGATAATTGATAGTATTAATGAGTAAAGAGCGTTGATGTCCTATCCAAGCTATCTAATTTATCAATGATTTATTGCAAAGAGGTTTTGGTATTTAATTATTTAAATTTAGCAATTTTTGTTGTGGGTCCCATTAGCGGACTTTTGAGGTCTAAAATGGACCTCATAAGAAAAATGAACGACCAAAATAAACTTTATAAGAAACAATAGGATTCAAGATGATGATATCAACCATGAGGGATGATTCACCATTTTTTGAATAAAAGAATAAGAAGATTAAAAAATAATAAAATAATAAAACTACTTTTTCAACTCGTATTTTCAACTTATCTCCCTAAGGTTTTACTCAAAGTTTGAGTGGGAGTACTCGTTGGATGAAAAAATTAATTCCTCATCCAAAGAGTACCCATGTTGCATACTTTCGATGGACCTTACTACACAAAAAATGAGAAATAAATGAAAAAACATGATTGCAATCACATTTTTCATGTATTTCTCAGTTTTCATGTATCAGGGTCCATCGAAAGTATGCAACATGGGTACTCCTTGGATGAGGAATCAAATTATGCATCCAACAAGTGTTTCCGTTCGAAATTTGAGTAAACCCATAGGGAGATAAGTTGAAAATACAAGTTGAAAAAATATTTTTTTCTTTTTTCCCTCTAAACTTTGATGATGTAATCTAATCTTATTTTATTATTTCCCCTATTATTTTATATTTTCCTCAGGAGGCCCATTTTAGACCTCAAAATTCCATTAATGATTTTGAAAATTAGATGAAACATGGCCTGCAAGTCTTTGTGTTTGTTTTGAGTCAATTGGATCTAGTGTGAAATGTTTTGAAACATGGTCCACAGATGGACTGAGGGTTAGAGCCTTTAGTGAAGGAGTGGTAGATTCCTTTTGGTAGTAGATGATAAACTTAATCAGGGAGTAGCAGCTTCCTTCTAGTCGAAGCTGGAGAAAAAAGAGGAGGTGGTAGCCTCCAGCACGTAGGATCATGCACACTAGTAAGAGTCCACACGTGCAATATGTAACAATATTTTCTTCATAATAATAAGAAGAAGAAGATAAAAACAATGTTGGTTTTCTTCCAATTAGGTTTCCACCTAAAAATATGTTGTCCCTATGTGTTGATGTGTTGATGATGTGTTTCATTCTTATGGTTTATATGTTCTTATGTTTAATGTTTCTCGTAGTTTACTGAATATGCCTAGATCCATGACACATTGTGCTACTAATGAAATAATGGATTAGATAAATTTGAAAATGAAAGCATAAACTAAGTAAAGTTTGATTAGGCATGAAATACTAGTTCACCACCCCAAGTATTTCTAACAATTGGAAATCATTAGAGATGATCATTCTTATTAATCCACATGCTTCATCATTTTTATTATACCATTTTGATTTCTTTAATGCATCTGGTTAGTTTTTTTTTCAAAAATAATTTGGTAAAATCCTTTATTTTATGGTATATCTTCCATACATGATTTTCATGAGAAGTAGTATGAATTGGTAAGTATGAGAAATTAGATTATCCATATTGAAATATGCATGTAATATAACTTCAAAAGTAGAAACCAACTTTCTAAATATAAGCCCATAAAAAAATATGTAGTTTAGAAAAAAATAAGACACCAAAAATGAACTTTGAATGTCAAAGTTATGTCTTTTTGAAAAAGGTACAAAAAGAAAGCAATGTACCATATGACAAGTGGAGTTTCATTAATGGTTTTTTATGGCTATGTAACGAGGTTTTTAAGTGAAAGGTATTCATGTTCCTTCTTTAACTCTCCATATAAGCTTAATTTTACAAATAAGTTATTTTTTTAATGTAATTATCCCACTTTTATAACATATATGATAACCAATTTTTTAGTAAAAGTATTTTATCAATTAAAATAGTATGCAAAAAATAATTTTAGAAGCATTAAAATTATATTAGGAGTTATTTACTTTTATAATTTAAGTGAAATGCACTTTTCAAGATATCTAATTTAATAAAGTAACTTTTAATCAAGTATGTTATTGAAATAGATATAACAAACGTTAAGAAGGAGAAGTTTGGTTCTTTCATTATTGATTTTTTTCCTTGATGTGCATGCTTATATCAAAATCCCTTGTTTTTATTTACATTGATGCATACAAAAGAAAACAAAAATTTCAAATAAAAAACTATTACAAAGTGTGAAACTTTATAAGATTGAGGGTAGATAGAAATTAGTTTACCTAGAAAATGCAAGTTTTCTCACTATCAATCTTACATAGAAATAAAAGGAAAAAACTTCTTCACTTTCTTTCCAAATTTACAAGCCTTGTATAAGGTGTATGAAAAAGAAAACATAAACAACTCCAAAAAGGAGAAAACCCAAACCAAAAAAAAATTTAAATAAAATCACCTAATAAAAACAAATTTGAAACCCAACCAAAAAAATAATAATTAAATAAACTAATAAAACAAATTGAAAATGATCTTAAAACCTTGCTGAAGGAAACAACACAATTGATTCAATAAAATATTTCTTTGGCTCAAAAATATTTAAATATTATAGCATTTAGAAGTTATTTGATCTATGTAGTGATAGAGGTTCAAAATCTTGAACAATAATTGTAGTCATTCTTCTAGGGGATATGATATCATCCTAAATAGGGCATACACACACATTTCAAACACTTTAAAATAAGTACTCACACAAATAGATGAAATATCACTACACTAACCTATTACATGGTTAAATCCCTCAAATAGGGAAATAGTCAACAACTCTAACAAACACGACCACTT
>APFE031280733.1:49283-65181 GCA_000404065.3 Pinus taeda | reverse complement strand
AAGCTTGTAGATGACCATCATTTCCCCCTTGTCAGATACAAGGTGAGATGATGGAGAAAACTCAACTGCAAGACTGTTCAATACTCTTGAACAAGTTTTGACATGTGTCTAAAATATCTTCTTGGCTATTGATGCCCATTGCCAAGAAGCGATCCATCCAAGATGAATCTTTGTTCTTGCAGGAGGTTTGTTTTTGAAGCATCTCTTTGAAGAATGATCAGTTTTATGACAGTGCCTACATGGATGAAGATCAAAATAGTGATCTTTCATATGGCCAACTCGATCACTGTGTTGGCATTTCATAATCTGTTGTGGCTACTGTGGAAAAGAACCATAATCTAAAACAGCTGGAGGTGAACTGTCATGAATGAATCCAGCACTTTGAAACTAAATGGGCTTTGAGTAGTCTAGAATGTGAAAGGACATGTCCTTGTCATATCTAAGACCAGTTCTGTGCTTGTTATGGACAAGCTCTTCCCAAGGTCTGATAATGGGCCTGGGAAGTGCAAACTAAACTTCTGCATCTGCATGAACTGTAACATTATTGTCTTGTTGTTTATGGGAGTTTGTTTCAATCTTCTGAACAGAAACAGGTTCAAAATGATGACTCCACTATTTTAATTCTTCCTGCTGTATTTCAGATTCAAGTTGCAAAAATTCAATCTGTTCTTAGGCATATTGTAGACATGTTTGAATTTCTGAGAGAGAGCCTTTGTTGATTTTGGAATGTGTCATCAACAGTAGATTGTATAAGAGTTTTCAACAACTCTAATACTTCACCAATTTGAGTCATTTTCTCTAATGTCAAAATTACATTTTAAAAAACTGATTACAACTATGGTTCAATGAGGAAGGAGCAACACCCAATTACAATATCTAGTCACCCTTTTTCTCCAAAGTTGATTTGAATTTTTCTTTAAGATATTGATACATCTCACAAAATGTTTGCCCTTCTGGTCAACAGAGTCAGGTTCAGTTGATGTTGCCTACTGTAATAAGGGTTTTTTTATGTAATATACAAATCATTCGACAGTAACAGTAGACATGCATGAATAATCTAAGGATTATTAACAGCAATACGATTCTCCTCGAATAGACAATAAATAGGGTTGGCTGTCTAGTAAACAAGGAATGTATACAACCAACATTTTACCGAGTAGAGTATTGTTTGCAACTGTCAATGATTTAATAAACCAGATCCAATATTAATCCAAATTTAACTGAGTCTATTATCTGCAATTTTACCCTGATCTCCTGCAAACCCTATATTAACCCACATACCTTTGAGAGAAATTGCAATAGGCTCGGCTACCTTCTTGAGGGTACCGGCAACCCATAAATGTAGTATCGGTCCTCAACACATCTGAAACAACTCATAGTGGGTTAGATGCTCCTGTTGAGAACTCGACTATCCTCTTATTATGATGCACAGCGCTAAGAGGGCCGAATACCAGGTTGCTGCCTCTAGAAAGGTTCACTCCTCCAATTTGTGTTTATGTTGCCTTAGAATACTTCAATTCGTCCAACTATGAGTAATCAACTTGACTTGAAATTCTACCGGCTTTGATGGGACATAAAAACTTGTTCAATGCTAGATTTCTCTTTATATGCCCATAAACAATTTATAATAAGCATTGGCTTTTAGATGAGGAATACACCCTTCAAATAATAATATGCTCACACTTTAGCTACTTAGAAATTTTTCCCCATCACATCTACACGCAAACATAATTTCTAGGGTCATCATAAAGCATTTCAACAACATATCTGAATGATAGTCATGGATGTGTAGAGAGATTCATGGAATATGGCAGCACCATTGATTTTAAGTCTATTTTGTTTGAAGCAGGCAGAAGAGGATGTCTCGGACAAGACTTGGGAATGTGAGTTTTAGAGTTTGTCATGGCGCATGTTTTGCACTATTTCGAATGGAAGCTTTTGAAACCAAGTGGAGTAAGATTCCAGAAATCATTGGTGATTACACTCCTGACAAGTCACTCCTAGCATGCATATTCCAACCCAACACTTATCTAGCATTTTGCTGGAAATATCACTGAGACTGTGTTTATTCCAAGCATCAACGACAACTTTCTAGCCATCAGTTTGCTTCGCTTCTGACAAAAGCTTATGCACATTGTCTCACACCCCGCAGCTAGCTTGACGTGTAGAGCATTCCTTTCAAATGAATGCTTTCACTTTGGATTAATACTTCTGCAATTTCCACTGTGTTTGTCAATCAATTTTAAGATTCAAACTACACTTGCAAGCATCAAATGACCATCTTTGGAATATACGAATACAAAACACTTTGTACAACATCTTGTGGGATTTATCTCATCGCACAGTGTATGACCTGGAAATGAGAAACATATTTTCCATGGAAGGTTTTGAAGCCGTATGGTATATGCAATGTAATTTTGTAAATTCCTCTTCAACGACTTTCTTGAGAAACTCCATTCTTTGAATGACCATCGGATTCATCAAGGGGTTGCATCAAGCTATGATGAGGATGAAGATCTTGAGTTAGAGAAAGGCTATAAAATGATCAATGTGTGTGATAGATTAACTGAGGTTTTCATGATTGAGAAACCGTAGACAAGTGAATGGATGAAGTTGTTGGCATTCATGGAGCAAAATCAAGCCTCACTTCTTCATACGGTGTAAAGTGCAGGCAGATGCAGAAACTGACCTTGAAAAGAAACAAAAGTTGTATAGAATAGGCAACGCGGTATTACTATTCAATCAACAACAGAGGAAATGTGCATGTATTAAAATGAAAGTGTGATAACAGCTATTTTAATACTTTCCAGAACCTCAAATATGCTTTTGAAATCCACAAGTTGGAGAATGAGATCATCAACTTGATTCAGCAACAGCGATTCAACAACAGCAATGGAGAATTCGAAAAGCAAAAGGATATCCAGCCCAAGAAAGTTTCACCATAAATTTTTCTGATCGGTTCAACAATGGAGATGACGAAGGTGAAATGTAGAATGATATTTTCAATATCTAGTCCCATTGCAGATTTTATTCGAGCAGATTGACAATGGATTTAGTAAGAAGAGGCGGTCATCTTTTGTCTATTGCGCTTATTTTTTCTAGAACTGTTGTGGATTCTTCTCTTAATATTTACGAGTGATTCAACAACAGCGATGTCGAAGATGAGATGCACAACTATGTTTTCAATATGCCGACCAAGAAAACCCCATCTAGGAGCCTCGAAAAAATGGAGGAAATTAGCTAGGTCGAGCAGGTTCAGTGGCTAAATTTTCAAAGGCCGCATTCGGTTGTGTACATTTGTTCGGAAGCCATACCTTCCTTCTCAGAGGCTCCTTTAGGCGACGGTAAGAGCAGCGTTGGTATCACAAGCATTATTAGACTATGCTAGTGAGCATTTTGTTTGCAGGTGGAGCAGCGACAAGAGTAATAATAGTGAATAGTAGGTGGAATAATGATGCATTCAGGCCAGTGGAAGTGTCAGCATCAGATCTACCAGGATTTTCTATTTGAGTTAGTGTGCATAGAGAATGCAGCTAAAATATGGCTGATAGGATTTCAGAATAGAGAATTTAAGTTGCAGAGGGCCAGGACTATTCACAACAGAGGAATGGCAGAGCTGATAGAGGTAACAACCTATATTCTAAGAAATGCTCAAAAATATATAATCAGGAGGAGAGCATTGGTTTACAAAGGCCACAAAAACAAGTGGCTCACACTTGAGCAGGGCAGGAGATCGCCTGCTCTGATACCATGTTAAACACACACATGGGCAACAACAGAATATGAAAGATAAATCATGAGAGTTCATTTTTTATTAACAAATGATATACATTTATAGAACATGGTTTGACCGTTGGGTTCCACATCCCAAGGTCTCTTTGACTTCCTTAGTCTATTCTGCTTCCACACTAAACCATAGAGGATTAAGTGTATAATTATTAACTGCAGTAATTTATTTCCACATGGATCATTGGAAGCAAACACAGGACTCATAAATAACCATCACACCTCAAGATGACAAATAAAGTGAGACTTATCTCTAAGTGCGACATATGAAATGACACATTATGACACTCAGAACACAACTTATGACAGGAATGAAGATAGTGATGAAAAGGTGTGTTGATTTGTAGGAATTTGTTTAGTGCATATTTTAATGATATTTATGACCATATAATGCAGAAGAGTTCCCCAAAACTAACTTTACTGATACAAAAAGATGTGACCCATGCAGGAGTGAAAATGACAAAAGCGATGCCTATGACATGAGGAAAACATAAGACGACACTTGCAAAATGTGAATAACATTGAAAGTGACACATGTCAGAGAGAAGATAACATGAAAATGAAATTAAAAACAAGCAAAAGGAGTGGTTGTGAATGTGAAAGTGAAAGTGCGCAAAAATGACAGTTGAGAAAACTCACCATAATCAAAGTACAATGTAATGCCCTCCTCCCACATCTACTGAAGTAACTAGCCAACCGGGGTAAACATGTGATGAGAAGTTACTATGATTTGATTTGACCTCCTAAGTCACCTTAAGGAAGTGGAATCGCCGAAAACACGCCATATAGACCTTCCACATCAGCAACAGGACTCCTAGGAAGCATCCCAACCTCTCAAGTAACTAGCCCCTGGGTCCCACTAAGTTTTTAGATGAATTAGCCCCTGGGTCCCACTAAGTTTTTAGATGAATTAGCCCCTGGACGCTCCCATGATATCGACATGCCAACATCCAGAAGGCTTTGGATGCTCCCACGACATGGTATGCCGTGTCCAAGGACTTTTCTACTCATTGTTGTGTTAGTGTCCCCGAGAGTTGAGCCACGTTTTCAGGCCCAGAGCCCAGGTCACTACCAAGAACTCAATGACACTTTTAGAATCCATGATTTACATAATAACAAGTCCTACAAATAAAAATTAACACCAGGACTAAATCTGACCATCCCCAACTAGGACTAACATTCTTTCAAACACTTGGCATCAATGCAATCTACAAGAAATGAAAACAAGATAGAGCATAAAAGACTGATAACTCATATGAGACATGACAAGAAGGATCACCACCCTCTTCCCTTAACCTTTTTGACATCAATTAGGTCTTGCATCCATTATCCTTTCAATTAAAAGTAAATACATGAAATAATCATGACAGTAACGAGTCACATAACCATGCTTATAAGAAACATTAAACCATGAAAATAAAAATGAGATAAAAACCATTAAAGCCACATCTTAACAAGTACAAAAGCAAGAGAACTTATATTTTATTATACATAGCCAAAATCTACCAGTTTCGGGACTTCCACGTACCACCCAACTGTAGACATGGCTACACCAATTCTTTCTTTCAACCAGTCACCCCCATGCCATATTCCAAGCATGAATGTGGGATCTCATGGATAAGCCAATCCAAAAATAACCAAAGAAATCCATAGGTTATATCAGCTCCACCCTCATTGATCTCACCAAAAATAGCACCAATATCACAAAAGTAAACCAAGCTAGGAATGCCTCCGAACTCCATCACTATCCTTGAGGAATTTTTTGTCTCCTTATCTTTTAGGATTTACAGCAATCCACATCGGACCACTAGGCCCTAAACCAAGACACCAATATCTCAGTCTTTACCACAATCCACACCAGATCACTAGTCCCTAAACCAAGACACCAATCTCTCAAGCTTTACCGCAATCCACACCAGATCACTAGGCCCTAAACCGAGACTCCATCCTCAAGATTTACCATGTATCCTACCACAATTGGTTAAGGGATTCATAGGCCTTTGGGATTTTCCGGAGACCACCTGCCCCATAGATTCCAAAAGCTCCAAAAATTTCCAAAGCTCAAAAACTAAGAAAATAATCCTATCACTCCATGGCTATATGGAAAAAGGAAAGGTTAGGTTGAAAACCAGTGTTATAACCCGGAAAAACCATGCCGCCAATAGCAAGAGAACCATACACCAACATGCAAATCTATGCATGCCAAAACCAGCTAGGAAATCACACATGCAATATGTTACCTGCAAGTATTCTTATTGAAGTTGCATGATCCCGCTCTTCCTTGCTTGATCCTTTCTTTTCTTCCTTTCCTTTACTTTCCTTTTCCTTCCTTGCTTTATCCTCTCTTTCCTTCCTTTCCTTTGCTTGATTTTTCGTTCCTTGCTCGAAGGCTAGAGTGCTCCAAGAAAATTCTAATTGTTCAAGAGTGAGAGGGATAGAGAGAGAGAAAAAATGAAAGAGATTTGAAACTGAACTGAAAAAATATACCAACTGATCCTCATAATAATTTTTATCAATGAGGCCTATATTTTGTTCATTTCCATTATTTTCCTTCAATTTCCTCCTCACATGCAACTCGTGACCTTTCATCTCCGTTTTCTCCTATTTTCCTTTATTTTCATAAATAAATGTGCCAAAAATTCCTTTTTTCCTTTTTAATTCCTTTGCCTCTGCCTTTGCCAATTTCCCTTAGCCATAAACACATCTAGTGATGCCCACTAGGATAACTTTTCCCAACATTTAGCTTGGAATAAGTGTCCCTTAACCATGGTATTATTTTTCTTTTATTAACTTTTATTACATCAAATTTTTAACTAGGGGTTGTTACATACACCTCCCATTTGGGGAACATCGTCCTCAGTGTTAAACCACACCAAGACCTCAACAAAAGTATTGAAAATATAACATACTACCCATGGAGCTTTATAACTTAGCTCATTGCAATATTTACAAGGAATGGCCCACTCAAAAGAAAAACATTATAACAACATGACAAAATAACAACCATACCGCTTATTGGAGCTTTATAACTTATCTCATGGCGGTATTTACATCCATATACATATGTACATATACCAAAACATCAACAAAACATACGCCAAACATATACCAAAAATAAAACCAAAACTTCTTTACCTCCACTGGAAAATAAAGAGGGATACATGACCTGCATTTGATCGGCCATCTCCCATGTAGCTTCTTTGCACCCAAAGTGCTTCCACTGCACTTTAACTTGCTCTATGGCTTTGTTCCTAAGCATGAGATGCTTCTACTGCAATATGCACTTAGGCTCCGATTGGAATTATCCTTCTTTCTCGACCTGCAATAAATATCAATCAATAACATGATCAACATCATTTATATACCTTTTAAGCAATGAAACATGTAACACATAATGGACTTTCATTGTTGGAGGCAATGCAAATTGATAGGCCATTGGTTCAATCCTCTCAAGGATCTCAAAAGACCCACAATACCGTGGTGCCAACTTGGCACGTGATCCAACCCTCAAAGAGATCTTCTTGGGCTTGATGCACAAATACACATGTTCCCCAACCTGAAACTCCTTGAATTCCCTATGGTGGTCCGCATAAATCATCTATCTATCCTGTGCTACGTTTAGATTCTTTTTTATAGCCTGCATTTCATGCTCCATGTCTTCCAACATATCTGGTCCAATAAGTACCCTATTCACTAGATCACTACAGTTTATGGGAGTATTACAACTCCACCCATACAATGCCTCGAAAGGAATCATCCTAAATGACTCCTGATAACCATTGTTGTATTCAAAATCAATTAATGGAAGACACTCGTCCAATTTTCTTTGCTGGTGCATGACGTACATCCTCAACATATCCTCTAAGATCTTGTTGACCCCCTCTATCTATCCCTTTTTCTGTGGATGATAAGTTGTACTGAAGGAAAACTTAGTACCCAAACCTACAAATAGCTCTTTCCAAAAATTGGAAGTGAAGTTTGCATCCCTATCTGACACAATATTCTTTGGAACAACGTGTAAACTCATTATCTCCGTAATGAAAACCTATGCCACCTCACTAGCGAAATATGTAGTCTTCACTAGAATGAAATGAGCTACTTTGCTCAACCTGTCGAACACGACCATAATAGAATCATGTTATCTCACTATCCTTTGAAGACCTGTAATGAAATCCATGGAAATTACCTCCCATTTCCATTCTAAAATCACAATAGGCTATAGTAGACCACCTAGATACTTACATTCTTCCTTTACTTGCTAACAATCCAAACATCTAGCCATGAAATCTGCCACTTCCTTCCTCAAATTCGGCCAATAGTAGAATTTTTTCAGCTGCCAATGTCTTTTGATGTCATGGGTGACCCGAGTATGGCTTCACATGAAACTCCCTCAAGATAATCTTCTTGAGCTCACTAAAATTTGACACATAGATCCTATCCCTGAATCTCACCAAACCATATGTCGTGGGTCGATAGTTTGCATCCTAATCACTTGTACTTGTACTTATACATGTACCTACACTTGTACATGTACATGTACTTGTACTTATACCTGTACCTATAATCTATTGTAACCTATGCATAATCTCCATATACATGTCATCCCGCTATCCTTCCTGCAAGGTCCTATCCTACAATTCTGTCCCATAAGAGATCATACATGCTATATGATTCACCTGTACCTTCCTACTAAGAGCATCTGTAACTAAGTTCTTCTTTCCGTTAATGTATCTGATCTCAAAGTCAAACTCACTAAGGGTGGCTAACCATCTAGCTTGGCTGGCATTTAGATTTAGTTGGTCAAACAAGTATCTCAACCCAATGTGATCTATCATCAATACAAACCTCCTACCAAGAAGATAGTGCCTCCACATCTTCAATGCATGTATGATCGCTTCCAGCTCAAGATCATGTGTCAGATAGTTTTGCTCGTGCTCATTGTGTTTTCGTGACTCATAGCACACTACATGTCATTCCTACATAATGAATCCACCAAGTCCTCTCTTGCAACCATCTATACACACTACAAATTATTTATCCAGATCTACAGTCTTTAACACTGGTGCATGTGTCAACAACTACTTGAGCTACTCAAAACTAAGTGCACATTCTTCTGTCCACTAGAACTTCTTACCTTTCCTCTACAATGATGTGATGGGATATTCAATGCATGGGAAGTTCCTGATGAACCTCCTGTAGTAACCTATTAATCCCATGAATGATCTCACCTCATCCACATTCTTAGGAGCTGCCCACTCCATGATGGCCCTTATCTCTTCTGGATTTACTGCTATGCCTTCCTTGGAAACAACATGTCCCAAGTAATGCACCTCTTTCTGAAAGAAGCTGCACTTGCTAAGATTAGCATACAACTGATGCTCTCTTAGAAATCTCAATATTGTTGCTAAATTCTTGGCACGCTCTTCTTCATTTTTGTTGTATATCAAGATGCCATCAATCAATACAATAAAAAACTTGTCCAAATAAGGACGCAAAACACTATTAATCAAAAACATAAATATAACTAGGGAATTAGTCAAACTAAATGGAACTACAACAAAATCATAATTCCCATACCTCGTCTTGAATGCAGTCTTGTAGATATCCTCTTCATTGGTGTGTACTTGATGGTATCGAGATTTGAATTCAATCTTAGAGAACATTGTTGCTCCCTTCAAATGATTAAACAAATCATCCATCCTCAATAACGGGCACCTATTCTTGATTATTACCTTGGTTAACTTCCTATAGTCAATGCACAATCTGAGAGTACCATCATTCTTATTTATGAATAACACTAGTGCAACCCAAGGCAATACACTTGCCTAATGTATCTCTTATGAAGCATCTTCTTTAATTGTAATTTCGATTATATTAGCTCTGGAGTGTTCATCTTGTAAGGTACCTTCGATGCTGGTGCTGCCCCTGACACCAACTCAATAGAGAAATCTACTTTCTTGTGAGTAGGTAACTCTGAAATCTCTAATGGAAACACATCCTGATACTACTGCATTACATGGTACCTATTAAATATTTCTACATCTTCAACATCTTTACCCTTGTCATTAGGTATATGCACTGCCAAGATCACTCAACATTTTCTGCAACTACGCTTAGCCTACATAGTGGTAACCATCCTCACTGATGTAGGATTTTTCTTTCCCTGCAAAATTATCTTTTCCCCGCTATCATCCACACACTCAATGGCCATGTTGAAGAAATCCACTTTGGTCTTGTGAAGGTACAACTAATCCATACCCAAAATCATACTATACAATCCCAATGGTAGTACATTCAAATGTGTTGTTGTAGGGATACCATTTAACTCAAATGCAAAAGATCTTACCCAATGGTGAACTCTCTTCTTTGTACTTATAGCCAACTGCACCAACCAATATTTGACATGCACTTATTTTCTCAAACCACACTTATCTGCTAGGTCAGGATTAATATAACTATAATTAGATCTAGGATCAATCAAATAGAAACAACTTGATCAAAAGGCTTACCATCCATCTTAATGATAGATGCTTGATGACCTGCCTGCTCATTGTCCACAACTACATAGATCTGAGGAAATTTATGACCAACATCACCAACTATATGTGCCTCCTGAGCACTATAGATCTTTGGTCTACCACCCTAATATTGTGGACAATCCCTCTTACGATGATCCTTGCCACATATCCAACACTTCATGGGTGCTCTACCATCGCCTCTAGTATGTTTCTCTCCATGTCCCTTCTCAGTTGTATTGAACTTATTGTAAGGGACTACATTTTCTTTCTCACTTGCATCTTGAGGCCTTCCTTGCTTTGGCGTCAACTTTCCTTTAACTTTATCATTTCCTTTCAAGTCACGCTTATGCTCATCTTTGCACTTCGACTGCTCATAATAATGTTTTAGCTTTCGGATGGCCTCATTCAATGATCTAGGCTCATCGAACTCAATCTGGTGTCTATATGCTAGTGGTAGTTCACTGATGAATCTCTGAACCTTAGCCTTATCCTCCTTGATGTAAGGCACATATATCAACAGCTCCAAGAACCTGCTAGTATACTCATCATCTATCATGGAACCCATGAATAACTCTTAAAACTGCACAGCTCTGTCATCATAGTACATTTCTGATAAATACTTCTTCTTGAAGAGCCTCTCAAACTCATTCCAAATCAGGTCATCTTCCCGAATACCTTTAACATTCTTCACATCTTCCCTTCAGATATTTGCTTTCCCTTTAAGTTTGAAAGTGGCTATCTTTTCTTTCATGTTTTCTAAATAATCATGCAATCTAAAGAACTTCCTCATACCAAGCAACCATGCCTCTGCATCTTGTGATTTCTTCATCTCTCCATCGAATGTTGGTGGACTTTTTTTCTTAAACTCATCCAACAATACCCCTTGTCACTCCCCCTATAAGGATGATGACGATGATGACGATCACAGTGCATGTCAAAACTAGAACTAGAATAGTAGTTTTGTCTATCACCCCTCCTATCCAAAGTATCCAAGGACCTATCATCTCTGATCGTTTCCTCTCCATTCAACTTGTACTCACCATGACACCTATTTCCATATGCCCCATTAGTTTTTTCCTCCCACTCATGGCTGATCCGAAGGGTTCCTTGTCGCTGCAATTCTGACAAAATCTGAAGTATTATTGCATTTACCTCTTCTTATTTCTCCTGTGCCTATATGATTCTATCATTGTCTGCCTTACAACTCCTTATATCTGCCTTTGAGCTTCTCAGTTTCTTTACCGAATTAGAAGAATTCCTAACAACACATTGCTCATATTATCCATAGGGAGAGTCTCTATAACTATGTCTACCATCTTTCTCATCATATTTAATATTCTTCCTGCAAGGTATATCATGTCATCTAAACCAAATCACAATAAACCAACGTAACTTAGCATAATTCAGTGAGGGTATCTTGTCTGCAAGATCAGCAAATCAGCATGATACATGTATAACATTGTCATGACAACATATAGAAATATAACACATAAACATGTAACCATATATCCATCATTCTAACTAGATTCGAGTCATCAATGCATGATCATATCAACTACACATACCATGACCTCATGCATGAAAACAACAACCATATTACTATACACTGACAACAGGTAAGCATAAAAAACATGTAACTAATCATACACCCATGATGTTACATTTCACCCAAAAAAATCTTCCTTCACATGGCGACATCACCGCAACCATGACCAACACCATGCATAAGCAACAAGCACATACACTGAAAGCATGATTAACACATGTGATACCAACATGAATGCATGACCAACACACAACCCATCCATTTTGAGGGGTGAACTATGCTCTAATACCACTTTGTAACACCCTCCTCCCACATCTACCCAAGTATCTAGACAATTGGGGTAAACATGTGACGAGAAGTTCGCATGATATGATTCAACCTCCTAAGTTAGCTTAAGGAAGTGGAAGTGACGGAAGCACACCATACATACCTTCCACATCAGTAAGAGGAATCCCATGAACCATTCAAACATGTTAGGTAGCCAACCCATGAGACCAATTAACCCCCGGGCACTCCCATGATATGGGCATGCCAACGTCTAAAAGGCTCTGGGTGATCCCATAGCATGATATACCAGTGTCTAGGGAATTTTCTGCTCAATTATGTGCTAGCATCCGTGACATTTGAGCCACCTTTATAGGCCCAGAGCCCAGGCCACTACCTAGAACTCAATGACACTTTCAGAATCCATGATTTACATAATATCAAGTCTTAAAAATCAACAACTCACTCCAGGACTAGGCCTGATCATCCCCAACCGGGACTAACATTCTGTCAAACACTTGCCATCAATGTAATCTACAGGAAATGAATACAAGACAGAGAATAAATGACTGATAACTCATATGAGACCTAACAAGAAGGATCACCACCCTCTTCCCTTAACTATTTTGACATCAATTAGTTCTTGCATCCATTATCATTTCAATTACAAGTAACTACATAAAATAACCATGACAACAACCAGTCACATAACCATGCTTGTAACCAACATTAAGCCATGAAAATAACAATGAGATAATAGCCATTAAAGTCACATATTAACAAGTACAAAAACAAGAGAACTTAGATTTTATTAAACATAGGCAAAGTTGACCAGGTTCGGGACTTCCACATACCACCCAATTGTAGACATGGCTAAACCAATTATTTCTCTCAGTCGTGCCATATTCCAAGAATGAATTTGGGATCTCATGGATAAAACAATCCAAAAACAACAAAGGGAATCTAAAGGTTGAACTGCCTCAACCCTCACCAAACAACGATCTCACCAAAACCGGCACCATGATCACAGAACCAAACTGAACTAGGAATGCCTCCAGACTCCATCACTATCCTTGAGAAATTTTGTGTCTCCTTGTCTCTCATGATTTGCCACAATCCACACCATATCATTAGGCTCTAAATTGAGACATTAGTATCTTAGGATTTACCGCAATCCACACCAAATCACTGGGCCCTAAACCGAGACTCCACCCTTAAGCTTTATCATGTATCCCACCAAAACTGGTCAAGGGATTCCTACGCCTTTGGGATTTTCTCGAGAATACCTCTGCCCTGGATTCCAAAACCATCCGAAAAATTGAAAATCTCAAAAACTGAGAAAACAATCCCATCACTCCATGGCTATCTGGAAAAGGAAAGGCTAGGATGAAAACCACTGTCATAACCTGAAAAACCAAGCCACCGACAATAAGAGAACCATACACCAACTTGCAAAGCCATGCATGTCAAAACTAGCTAGGAAATCACACATGGAATATGTTACGTGCAATTATTCTTGTTGAAGCTTCTTTATTCTTCTCTTCCTCGTTTGATCCTTGATTTCCTTCCTTTCCTTTTCTTGTTTTTTCCTTCCTTGCTCGAAGGCTAGAGTTCTCCAAGAAAACTCTATGTCCAAGAGTGTGAGAGAGAGGGAGAGAATAATGGGAGAGATCCAAAACTAAACTGACAAAAGGTACCAACTGATCTTCAAAGGAATTTTTATCAATGAGGCCTCTATTTTCTCCATTTTCCATTATTTTCCTTCAATTTCCTCCTCACATGCAACCTATGACCTTTCACCTCCCTTTTCTCCTATTTTCCTTTATTTTCATAAATAAATGTTCCAAAAATGCCTTTTTGCCTTTGCTAATTTCCCTTAGCCATAAACATATCCAATGATGCCCACTAGGATATCTTTGCCCAACATTCAATTTGGAATAAGTGTCCCTTAACCATGGTCTTATTTTTCCTTTATTAACTTTTATTACATGAACTTTTTAACGAGGGGTTGTTACATACAAACAAAGCCAAAGTGAGGGAAACTGTCAACGAACGTGTGCATTGACTATCGACATGAGTTGAATATTGAATAAATAATGTCTAAAGGAGTGATGTTATTCGTGTTCAAGCTTGCATAAAATAAGTGTGCCCAAGAACACGTCGAAAACTGAGCATGTGTGTGCAAGTGAATTGATAGTTCAAAATTAGGAAGAAGACTTGAAACCTTTAGAAAGCGTCAATCGACCATGGAGTTACCATAGGGTGACAGACTGTAATTGTTAGGATATTCTGACACATAGGAAATAGTTAAGTATAACTTGGTCTAGTATAGAGTTAGGTAAAGTGTGTTTCTTTACTATGTACATTTGTAACTTACAATCCGACGGTCACGATATGTAGTGATCCGCTGGTTCATTCTCTCCTCGGTATTACCGACACTTGATCCGTGGCTTAATACCCGATTGGTCCATGATTTCTATTTAAAGCGCATGGAGGGTCATTTGTAGGTTAACTGTTAATGAGAGAAGCTTATGTAAATTTTCATTCTTTTATAAATTGCCTGAAGTGGCCGCATTGGCTCAGGCCATGGACTGTTTCCCTCTTTGAGGGTTTTAACCACGTCAAAAATACTAGTGTATTGATCTGTGATATGTTTGTGAGTGGTGTCCTTTGGTGTTCTGTCTGAGGAACTTACCTTGTAAATTCCTACATGGTATCAGAGCTATTTGAGGGCTGAGTCTGTTGGTGATCCAAATCTGAAGCCGGTAAAACTGCATCCGACTGCTGTTTCCTAGATCTATTGTTTCTGACTGCTTTCAGGCCAAGAGGAATGCTCTGTTGTTTTAGGAGCATCTGTTCCAGTGAGGAACCCCTTTTGTTTCATGCGAAAAGGTTTCTAGTAGCCCTAGCTACGTCATTTTTAAGATCTAGAGGTATACAGTGTTTTTTTGTAGTTTCTAGTTATTTTTCTCTTTGTTTATTATTTCGGTTTATTTAGCTTCTTTTTTTATTACCGGATCTATACCTTTCATTTCTACGTATGCTCTTTGCCCTGTGACTCTGTGCGATATGGGCAAATCAGAAATAGAAAGGAAGGATTTTTCTCATGCGTATGCTCTTTTCCGCTGCGCCTTAGTCTGATCTCGGAAAATAAGAAACATTGAGGAAAATATTTAGTTTCCGGGTAAAGCTAACTTTAAGCCGTAAGGTTTGTTTTTTTTGTATGTCCATGTTTGGTTTTGTGTTTTTGTTTTGTAGGGAGAAAAAGAGCTTTCGCAAGCAAGCACGCAATCCAAAGCTTCAGTGACCAAAAAAAAAACAAAGCCCCCCCCCCCCACTCTCTCTCTCTCTCTCAAACTTTTTGTTTAGCTCACTTGGTTCAAAGCTAATTTATGAGAGTACAGGTCTTGGTTTCAAATCTCCTTTTTGTTGAAAAAGGGGCATTTTTTTTCATTTCCGCACATTCCCACACTTCGTCGGCGCCTTCATCAAATTTTCTTCAAAAAGCCATAACTTCTTCATCCGGAAGCTGTTTTCAGAGCCGTTTTTTTTTAACCAGCCTAATTTTTTGAGATCGTTCCATTGGAACACTTAGTTTTATCATATATAGCTTCAGTTTCTGTTAAAATGGAAAGTCCATGCCAAGTTATTCTTGACAGCACCAACTACTTCCAATGGTGGTCCTACATTGTGGATTTACTTAGAAGTAAAGGTCTTTACAGAATAGCCTCAGGCCAGGAAACCAAACCGAAAGATGAAGATAAGGCAGCTAAATGGGAAAATA
>APFE031280733.1:25908-44736 GCA_000404065.3 Pinus taeda | reverse complement strand
GATCAAGTTGCAGACATCTTTACAAAGGCTCTCACAGAGGAAAAGTTTACTAAACTTCGATTTATGATTGGAGTTCAAGAAGTTGTCACAAGGGGGGATAGGCACTAGTGCCTCCTTCCTTCTCCTATTGTGTCATATTTGTAAATCCTTCAATCCTATCCCAAGTTGTTCTTAAGGGGGGATGTTAGGATATTCCGACACATAGGAATAGTTAAGTATAACTTGGTCTAGTATAGAGTTAGGTAAAGTGTGTTTCTTTACTATGTACATTTGTAACTTACAATCCGACGGTCACGATATGTAGTGATCCGACGGTTCATTCTCTCCTCGGTATTACTGACACTTGATCCGTGGTTTAGCACCTGATTGGTCCATGATTTCTATTTAAAGCGCATGGAGGGTCATTTGTAGGTTAAATGTTAACGAGAGAAGCTTATGTAAATTTTCATTCTTTTATAAATTGCCTGAAGTGGCCACTTTGGCTCAGGCCGTGGACTGTTTCCCTCTTTGAGGGTTTTAACCACGTCAAAAATACTGGTGTATTGATCCGTGATCTGTTTTTGAGCGGTGTCCTTTGGTGTTCTATCTGAGGAACTTACCCTGTAAATTCCTACAGTAATATCCTCACTAGGCTCCAAAATTCCAGCGTGGGAAAAATTTTGGAGGTTGTTGATCACGACGTCAACAAAACCTGTGAAAGAAACTTGATGATAGAATTGAAAGTTGTATTTTTGTAGGCTATAGTGAACAGTCAAAATCCTATAGACTCTACAATCTAGTTACCAAGAAGTTTGTTTTAAGAATACATGTTAAAATTTTTTGAAAATAAATCCTGGTCTAATGAAATTAATGACTCTTTAAATCATCCTGTTCATCCACCATAGGTTCCAATATTGTAGGTTTAGGAAGAGCCATAACACTGTGAAAATGATACATCTTCCAGAAGTGGATCCAGTAGTGATTCATTATCTTCATAAGATAATTAGAAAATTAGAAGCATCAGAGAAATATATGAGCAGGAGCATGACTTTGATTAGTAAATTTTTTTTCCTTTCCTATCAACCAATGAATTTTGAAGAGGAAGTAAAACAAAAACATTGGGTTGATGCAATGAATCAATAAATTGTTCCCATATAGAAGAAAGAGACTTGGGAACTAGTTGATCTCCTAATAAACAAAACCAAAATTGGTGTATAGTGGGTATACAAGAACAAACTAAAGGAAAAAGGATAAATTGAGAAACATAAGGAAAGGTTGGCTGCCAAAGAATTCTCACCAAAATTTAGTGTTGACTATGGTGAAACCTTTGCTCCGACAACAAAGTTAGACACTGCTAGAACTATTCTAGCCACAACAGCTCAACACAAATGGAAAGTTTTTCAACATGGTGTAAAATTTGCTTTCTTAAACGATATATTGCAAGAAGATGTTTAGAAAACCCCTACTTTTGGAGTTCTAATATAGGAGCATAAGGTATATAGGTTGAAGAAAGCCTTGTATGGGTTGAAACAAGTTGACCAAGCCTGGTACAACTGCATCGACAATTACCTCATCAAAAGTAGATTTTGTAGAAGTAGTCATGAGCCACCTTTGTATACTAAAACTCATGAGATAAAATTCTCATTGTTTTCCTTTATATTGATGATCTCCTATATACAGGAAATATGATTTTAGAAGAATTCAAAGCAACCATGCAAACATCGTTTTATATGACTGGTCTGGGGCTCATGAATTACTTCTTAGGCATTGAAATTCAACAATATGCTAATGGCATTTTCGTTTGTCAAAAAAATATGCCATTGACATCCTATAAAAATTCAGAATGATCAATTCAAAGCTAGTTGATACTCAAATTACTCAAGGCACCAATTTTAGAAAACAAGATGTAGCACCACCAATTGATTCCACATTGTATAAAAGTCTGTTTGGTAGTCTCTGGTACCTGATTGCAACTAGACCTGAAATGTAACAATCCTGGTTGAATTTCCATGTAAAAAATATATAAGACCAAGGTCACGGGACACATATTCCAAGTTGAATGGTGGGAAAAACATCCTAGTGGGGTGTTAGTTTTGGTTTATTATGGCTATGGAAATTGGAAAAGGCATTGGCAAAGGTAAAGAGGAATTAATTGGCTTTTGTTTATGGAAATAAAGGAAAATAGGAGAAAGGTAAGGTGAAAGGTCACAAATTTGCATGAGAAGTAAATTAAAGGAAAAATAAAGGAAAATGAAGAAAATAGAGGCATAATGATAAAAAGGCTTTTGAGGATCAATTCATGGCTTTTGTAAGTGTCATATTTTTCTCACTTTTAGCTTGGAGCTCTCTCTTCTATTCACTCTCTCTCATACTACGGGACACAGAGTTTTCTTGGAGCACTCTTGGAGGAGGGTGGCATACTTGGGATTTGGAGCAAGAAGTAAAGGAAGAGCAAGAAAATGAAAGAGGACAATGGGATCAACAATGACAACAGGTTTGGATTGCAGGTACCGATTTGCATGTATGATTTCCTTTCTAGTTTTAGCATGCATGGCACATGCATGTGGTTTCTTGGTTATGATATGTCATTGGCATGGAGGATTACCATGATTGATAGTGTATTTTCCTAGCCTTTCCATTTCCTGGATAACCATGGTGTTGTGGGTTTCCTTCCTTTTGCTTTTGTTTGGTTCTCATGTTCCTTTAGCTGTGGGTTGAGTAACTAGTTCCTAGAAGCCTTGGTTGGACAAACGATCTAGAATCCCTATAACAACTTGGGTTGAGTTACTATTCCTAGAAGCCTTGGTTGGAAAAATGCTCTAGAATCCCTTGGTGGAATGATTTATTAGTCTTGGAAACCCTGGTTTCAAAAATTCTCTGGAAGCCTCATAATAGTTGTGGGTTTACTTACGAAACCTCGAATTCGTGGTTGGAAGAGACGCTCTGCAGGCCTTGACATCCTGGGTAGAGACCAATTTGGTGATGGTTAGTGATGTTCGACTGTGAGATGGAATTACTGGTTCAGGGTTGAGGTGGTTTTGGCTTATGGAAGACCTGGTTTAGTTTTATTTGGATTGTTCCATGAGATCCCACATTCATGCTTGGAATATGGCATAGGGGTGAACGACTAAAAGAGAGATTTGGTTCAACCTAGTCTATGTTTGGGTGGTACGTGGAAGTCCCAATTTTGGTTACATTTTTCATATGTCAATAATATCTCTTTCCTCTTGTATTTTATGGGTAAATGAAGTTTCTACTATGTAGTTTATATGGTTGTTATATCCTTGTTATTTTTTTGTTTATACGCTGGTTATGAGCATGTTTTATGGCAGTGATGATGTATGGCCCTCATCATGTTTTGATTAGTAAATGAATGAACAATGAATAAATGACCTAATAGTTGATAATGCATATATTTTGATAAGGCATCAATTCTTCTTAACGATTCTTAGATAAGTATGATACACCTATGCTCAAATTTGTTGTTATGACCTATATAATGCATATTTGTGATATGTTTAACAAAATGCTTATCATGGCTAGTAGGGGTAAAGTAAATCCGTTGACCAAATGTTTGCATTAGTACCTTTTTTCCAATATTATTTATCCTTTCTAGAAGTCTCATGGAGTTTTGGGTAGTGGCCTTAGTCATGGCCTTGAAAAGGTGGCACAAAATAGGGGGTCGCTGGCACAAAACTAGTTGAAGAACTCCACAATTGTTTCCTTGCCTTTTTGTGGGAGTGATTGGAGGCCTACATCCACATGATTTCCTTGTCAAGGGAGCGATTGGGGTGTTATATTAGTGAATAGTTAAGTTTCCTAAGGGGTTGGTTACCTAGAAGGGTTGATTGGCTCCTGGAGATTATGTAGCATGTATGGAAGGTTAGTTTGGGTTAGTTCCATTGGTTCCACTTCCTTAACTATACATGGGGAGTTGAATCACATCATAGTGGCCTATCATAACATGTTTACCCCGGTGGACAGGTTAGCTTGGGTAAAAATGGGAGGAGGGTGTTACATAGTGGTATGAGAGGTATTTTCATTCTGTTTGGGTGATGGATGCCTTCCATTCTCTTTGGGTGATAGATTCTTTCCATTCTCTTTGGGTGATATCTAATACCCTAGAGTGGTATCATATCATGGTTCAACACTTGGACTGGATGGGAGGATGTGGTCATCATGTATGCATATAAGTTGTATATGTTCTTGTTATGTATGCATGATGATGGTCATTGTTACAATTGTGTTGTTAGGTTGAAGTTGATGGTGTTGATGTTGGATGTGGTCATCATGAGTGCATGTTGATTATGCATTTTCTATGCATGTCAATGTCTATATGTTGTTATGCTTGCATTGTCATCGATACAATTATGCATATATAGTAGGTCAAACCTGCCTTTTGAGGTGATTGTATGCAATTTAGGTCATCATGATGCTATTGATATGATATGATGCTAATGTGTCGAATGAGATGAAGTAGAAGATGCATATCATCAAGGTGAGGTTGCAACACTGGACCTTGTGGTAAGAGAAGATCATCATAGAGGTTTTTATGTCGGGCATGCAGATGGTTATGGTTACGACATTCTAGTATGAGCCAACATATTTGTGATATTGTGTTGTACTAATATAAACTGACTATGCATATGTGAACATGTTAGCTAGTTACTGTTATGGATATCAAGACCTTATTCATGTTTGAGTTGATGTATTGTCAAGTTATATTGTGCTAATATATATTTATTGTGCATACAAGATAGCCTCCCTTTAGATACATTAGGGTATGAGTTTGATTATGTCATTTATTTGATGCTTGATTGTTTGGTGTCTATTATGTCGCATATCTATTGTCTGAATGTTTGATTACTTGCATGATATGAGTATGTGTCTATAAGATTGCATTAAAGGAATGATCTTGTTTTAATATGGTTGTATTAACACATTATGTGCTGAGACAATTGCTATGTACTTCAGTATAAGTGAGTGCTAGTTGTAGTATTATGATTAATGATTGTGAGTCGACTCTTGATTATGACATGCTTGTTAGTCTTGGTAAAAGTTGGTTTCAAACTAATAGACATGATGTGTTGATATTTGGAATGTGTGGTTGACGTATGTGATCAGTTGCAAGGAAACATGCTTGGTATTAGCATGAAAAGGTAATAGTTGATGCTTTTATATAACTAATAGTGGGGTGATGTGATAATACATAGTAAGACCCGATTACAACAAAGTAAAAAGGTAAAATAAAGGAATTGGGTGAGAATTGTTTTGGATATATCTGGAACCACAATTCCAAAAAAATGAATGCTTTGAATATAGAAAGTCTTCTTAATCTAGATTGTGTATGATATTATGTGGATATATGTTATATTCCTAAACATGTATTTGAAATATATATTAAGCTAGTTTTCAGCTATGGCTAGATTCATCAAGGGAATGGAGTCCCTTGAGAGATGACATATGTACAAGCTCAGTTACATGTCAGTGTGTTGGGTACAACAAGGTAAGGTAACTGGTGTATTGTTATATTTATTTATAAACTGGCAGTTATGTGTTTATGGTAGTATGATGCAGGGATTGCATGGAAAATAAGACTGCCATAAAATCTTGAAGAAGGCTTAGGTTGAATTTCCCTTGGAGGCATTGGGAACCCATGGGGTTGAGTCATGGTGTCAGTTGAGAGTCTTGTGATGTTGGTGCTTTGTGATTTGTTTGAGCTTGATTTATGGGTTTTGATTATGTCTGGTGCAAGGCCTTGCCACTTTGTTTGTGGTGTTGTATTGCTATTGGTGTTTAATTGTTTTCTTCTTGTTTGTTTCTTGTTATTTCTTTTATGTTTTGAGGGCCTTAGAAACTGGTTGGGAAGGAGGAAGTTAATGAAGATCATGGAAAGATGTGTGGTACTCAATAGGTATTGTAAGACCCGGATGAAGCCTGGTGCATGCAAAGGGAAGTTGAAGGAAAAATTATGACAACCATTTGAGTTGGTTGGGTCCATTGGGATAAATGGACGGTGGTAGGACAACCAAGATAAAGGTAACATAAAAGGTAAAGTAAATATATTTTAGGCATAACATTCCTTGACTAAGTTGGGAATTATTGATTCTCAATGTTGTGCATGGATAAATGGAGTTTTATTAACCTTAACATTATGATATCTGGTAATGAAGTTGTGATTATTATTGTGTTGATATCCATATATATGTATACATGTATGTGTGACATATGCATGTCATTTTATGATAGGATCATGTTTGTTTTATGCTAATGTTTATATATAAATGTGTATCTATATATCTATGTCACTATATGACAGAGTTTTCAGGGATCATTCTTGTGGAGGAATGATTGCTTACACAAGTAAATGGAATGAAATAGGTTCCTGGTCTTATGGGGAATCAAGTGGGAAGGGTAGCCTTGAAAAACTTATGAGGTCAGTATCATGTGGATACGAGTTGATAATATGTGTTTATACCATGCCTATTTTTACGTTATGGACATGTAATGTTGAGAGATACATTAGTGGAATGAAAATAGTGTGATCTATGACATGCTAGGATAAGCATGGATAGCAGAGAGATACTGGAAGTAATTTTACTTGGTAGAGATAGTGTGGTTTTGGATGTCCAATTCTATTATTGTGTATATGTTGTGCATATTGTATATTAAGTGATTATACCTATGGTGGTGTGTGCTTGTTGTATATATGGTGTTGTATGCATATTGCATACGCAATGCTAGGTATAGGTGGTGCTATGTACATATCATATATGCGGTTCTTTGTACATATTGTATTGTGCGCTTGATGGATATGTCATGTTGTGTGCATATGGTGTTGTGCACATGTTGGATATGTGGTGCTATGTACATATGGTGCTATCTACATGTTTTATATGTAGTGCTATGTACATATGGTGTTGTGTGCATGTTGTACATGTGGTGTAATGTACATATGGTGTTGTGTGCATGATTGTACATGTGGTGCTATGTGCATGTGGTGTTGTGTGCAGTTGGTGTTGTGTATATGTCGTGCATGTGGCACTATGTACATGTGGTGTCATGTACATGTTGTGCATATGATGGTGTGTACATGAGGTATTGTGTACACATTGTACAGGTAGTGCAGTGCACATGGGGCGTTGTGTAGGTGGTGTTGTGTACATGTGATGTTGTGTACACATTGTGCACGTTATGTTGTGTACAAATGGTATTGTGTACATGTTCTACATATGGTATTGTGTACATGTCACACTTGATGTGTTGTTTACATGCGATACTATATATGTGCATTGTGTAGTCATGGTGTCGTGACATGTGTATTCATTGTGTTGTACTTTGTGCACATATGTGTATTATGTTGTACACTGGGTGTAGGTGTATGTATGGTGTGGTACATTGTCTGTGGGTCTATCTGTGGTGTCGTACACCATTTGTGGGTGTATGTATGGTGTGGTACACCATATGTGGGTGTATGTGAGTGATGTAAATTATGTGTATGTGTATGTGATTGAATAGAAGAAAAGACGTTGGGTGCTTCCCAGTGTGGAAACTAATCCGGTGTGTGTACGAAAAGGACAAAGGAAGAAGAAAAGGACCGATTGAAGGATAAGTATCAATATTTTATTTCAGTTTTATTATGCATGTGATCTATGATTCTGATTTATGATGGTAACATGTGATCTATGATTATGGTTGCATGTGATTTATGATTTTGATATATCATGGTTACATTTTGAGCTAACTGGATGTGATATGTTCATACATGATGATTTGATCAAACAACTAGTTTGAATTGTTGTGACAGGATGTAAATAGAATCATAGGTGTTCCTTTAATGACGAGCAACCTATGAGGTATGATTTGAATTTATTTCAATTGATTTGAATCTAATGAAAATTATGTGCTTGGTGTAGGAAAGCATGAAAATTCTCGTGTTGGGTGGTTGAAAACTGACTGCAAGCAGTAGCAGCAAAAAAATAAAATTGGAATAGACAACAATATGTTGGTAAAGCACTTGAGGAGTAGGGCCATTGTGGGACATTGGTACCCAATAGTGTCCATTTATTTCCATGAGCATGTTATGACTGATATGATGGTTTTGAGGCAAGGATATGCCTTGGTTTTTCTACCTTTTGATGCGAGGAAACCTTTGCCAAGGGAGGGGTCACTAGAGGGACTATGTAGAAGAGAAGGGGATGCCTGTGGAACTTGGAAGGTGTGTGAATGCATGGAAGGGGGTGACTGAATTTCCCAAGGGACTATACAACAAAGAAGGGAAGCACATGGATGGATTTGTTTTGGTCACTAGCATTGTTAGATGGAATCAAAAGCATAATAGGAGTGTGTTGTGGAACAATGAGTGGGTAACTATTCACTGAGAGGACAAGTGGCGCATGATTGTAGCGTGGGACATTGTATGCAGATTTGACTTTGGTAGTGGATTTTGGACTTCCTGGACAGGAGGCGAATCCTAGTATTTCTTTGAGGGTGGAGGTGTAAGCCTCTAGATTCCCTTGTTGTTGATGCGGGCATTGTATCCTTTTATTTAATGGATGATCAAATGTGCATATGTTTGTATGTGTACATTATTGTAAATATTTTATTGGGCTAGATTTATAAAGATCCATAGACAATATGATTATTTGCTAGTCGAAGAAAATATACATGAGCATATATGTGGTTGCAATTGTAAATACAATAATGATTTGTGTTGTAAAGCTCGAGTAAGTGGTATGTTTATAATATTTTCACTTGATGATATTGTAAATACTGCTATGAGTTCTATTATAAAGCTCCATGGGAAGTATGTTTTATTTTTAACGGCTTGATGGTTATAGGTGTCATTGAACACCGAGAACGATGTTCCCCCAAGGGGGAGCGTTCTGTAACAACCCTAGTTGAATTTCCATGTAAAAAAAATATAATACCAAGGTCACGTCAAACGTATTCCAAGTTGAATGGTGGGAAAAAAATCCTAGTCGGGTGTTACTTTTAGTTTATTATGGCTATGGAATTTGGAAAAGGAAAAGAGGCATTAATTGGAATTTTTTATGAAAATAAAGGAAAATAGGAGAAAAGGAAGGTGAAAGGTCACAAATTTTCATCAAAAGTAAATTGAAGTAAAAATAAAGGAAAATGAAGAAAATAGTGGCATTATGATAAAAAGGCTTTTGAGGATTAGTTCATGGATTTTATTAGTGTTATATTTTTGTCAGTTTTAGCTTGGAGCTCTCTCTTCTATTCTCTCTCTCTCATACTACGCAAAACTTATAGTTTCCTTGGATGACTCTTAGAGGAGTGTGGCATACTCAGGATTTGGAGATAGAAGGAAAGGAAGAGCATGAAAACACAAGAGGGCAATGGGATCAACAATGATACTGGGTT
This sequence comes from Pinus taeda, assembly GCA_000404065.3. Lineage (NCBI taxonomy): Eukaryota > Viridiplantae > Streptophyta > Pinopsida > Pinales > Pinaceae > Pinus > Pinus taeda. The sequence goes on along the minus strand of APFE031280733.1, from coordinate 35,370 downwards.
TGGATTACAAGTACCGAGTTGTATGTATGATTTCCTTGCTAGTTTTGGCATGATGGCACATGCATGTGGTTTATTGGTTATGATAATTGGCATGGAGGATTTCCTAGATTGGTAGTGGATTTTCCTAGCCTTTCCATTTCCTAGATAACCATGGTATTTTGGGTTTCTTTCCTTTTGTTTCTGGTTGGTTCTCGTGTTCCTTTGGTTGTCGATTGAGTTACTAGTTATTGGAAGCCTTGGTTGGACAAACTATCTAGAAGCCCTGTAATAACTTAGGTTGAATTACTAATCCTAAAAGCCTTGGTTGGAAAAATGCTATGGAATCCCTTGGTATATTGAGTTACTAGTATTGGAAGCGCTGGTTGGAAAATTTCTCTAGAAGTCCGCTAATAGATGTGGGTTGAGTTACTATTCCTGGAAGCCCTGGTTGGAACAAACTCTCTAGATTCCTTGACATCTTGGGTAGAGACCAATCTAGTGATAATTAGTGATGGCCAACCTTGAGGTGGAATCAATGGTTCAGGGTTCAGGCAGTTTGGCCTCTAGAAGACTTGGTTTGGTTTTATTTCGATTGTTCCATGAGATCCCACACTCATGTTTGGAATATGACATGAGGGTAACTGGATGAAAGAGATATGTGGTTCAACCTAGTCTATGGTTGAGTGGTTCATGGAATTCCCAAACTTGGTTACATTTTGCATATGTCAGTAAGAGCTCTTCCTCTTGTATTTTGTGGGTAAATGTAGTTGTTACTATGTAGTTTATATGGTTGTTATTGTTGTTGTTTATATGCTGGTTATGAGCATGTTTTATGGTAGTGATGATGTATGGCCCTCATCATGTTTTGATTAGTAAATGAATGAACAATGAATATATGACCTAATAGTTGATAATGCAACTATTGTGATAATGCATCAATGCTTCTTAACGATTATCATATAGGTATGAGACCCCTATGCTCAGATATGTTGTTATGACTTATAGAATGGATATTTGTGATATGTTTGATGAAATGCTTGTCATGGCTAGTTGATCCAAGTCAATCCTCATAATGATAAAAGTTCAAAAGTATCATATTCTCATGAAACTAGTACCAAGTCGATTATCTTGTCGTGCTAATTCTGGGGGTATATTTGGTGTGAAAAATGGCCTCCATATGAGTGAGAAAACGCATTATGAAGTTATTGTCAAACATGCAAAAAAATGGGCCTTTGTAGGCCAAGTGGAAGTCTCACATCATGACACGTGGCAGGTAAAATTTGATGGATGTGGAAGTCAAATTCAAGTCAAATCGCAAGTCAGAGGTCAACTGGCAAGGTCAAGGGTCAAACCCACGACCTCCAAATAGATATCACAAAACTTTACTTCTGGCCCATGACCTTACTTTGTTAATCTATGGACCCTTTATTATATTTGAACTTTGTTTGACAAAGTTCTCGACAAAGTCCACATATCTAGGGCAAGATTCATATATCACCGAAGTCTAATGTGTAAACTTTATTATAACTGTTTGATATATGTGGCGCAGTCATATACCACCATTGGACTATAGTTTACACTATATGCCAAATGTTTTATGTTGTATCACCATCGCTCCAAGGTTTAAAACCATATATTATGTTTGGTCGAAGGTTGATTCACCGTTGGGCTTTGTAAACTATATTAAAATATTTCTTATAACTGTAGATTAATATTGTGGGGTTTTAATACGATATAACCGTTATAAGAAAATTTTTATGTATTACCATATAAATGTTCCATATCAAAATGATTGCTATGTATTGCAAAGCCAATTTCAGGAGGCCCACGGGTTCAATCCCAAGACTTACTGTGGACATTATAAAAGAATCTCCACTGCGCCAGAGTGCAAAGGAGTTGTGAATTGAAGCTCTGAATATAATTTTGTACAGTGCTTGTAATATGCCTTTTGAGGCATAACTTGGCCAATATTGGGCCTTTTTCAAATCTATAAGTTTTGTTGGATAGCTGAGGTCGAGGCCTATCAGTTCACAGTAGCCATTGATGTCTGTGTGCACATTCCAGAATGGTTAATTTTGATGTAAAGATACTTATGAGAATTTTTAATACAGTGGACTCCCACTTGGAAGTAGACCCGAAGATGTGATTTAGGAGGGACAAACTCCGTCATCAAATATTCTATGTTTTCTTCTTATTTATGATGTCCATGCTTATTTGTTAGATTTCAAGTTTTACTTTTAAGGCACTTAAAAATCGATCTTCTCTCATTCATTCACATAAAAGAAACCTTAGTTAATATTTGGGGAAATTGTGAAAATAATCAATTATGTTGTTTTTGAGTCATATTTTGGTATCATAGCGAGGTTGATCATGTATAAGTAGGATATTTTCCAATGCGAATGTTGACTAGATCTAGGTTGCGACGTGGAGAAGGGAAACTTGAAAAGATAAATCCAGAGATTGGAAGGAGGAAAGTCTCACAAAAGATGGCAGGTTCGAATGAAGGAGAAGCTCCCGAGACAAAGAGCAAGGATAAATTTCAATAGATGTTCCTTAATATGCAAAGGATGATTGCAGAACTTTTTGAAGACAAGAAGACTAGAGATGCAAATTCGTCTTCTAAAGCCACAGAAGTGAAAAAGGGCAAGGAAAAAGTTAATGGTAATGAACCTCCTCCTCCATCTTCGTCTTCTTCTTCTTCCTTATTCTCTTATCACTCTAGTTTATATTCAGACTCACAAAAGAAGAAAATAAATCTCCTTTTTTGAAGCTTGATGTTAAGATTGAGTTGCCAATATACGATGGTGAAATGAATCCTGAAAATTTAGATAACTGGATAAGGAAACTTATTATAGAGTTCAAAATATTGTTGATGAATCTGTAAAAATTCAGTTAGATACACTTAGAATGGGGGGAACAACTTTGATTTGGTGGGAAAGTAAAAATCAATAAGATTTTAAGCATAAAGGTAAAATTATCTCTTCATGGTCTAAGTTTGTTAAAGCTCTTAGAAAGAAATTCTATCCTTTAGGATATATGCAATAGGTTGTAATTGATTGGCAGGATTTTAGGCAAGATAAAGGACAAAGTGTTCAAGAGTTTACATACGAATTCAAGAAAAAGGTATTAGCACTTAATGTTCCTTTAGACATGTGGGATACTTTGTTGAAGTATATTGGAATTTTGCATTCTTATTTGCAACATATATTGCTTATGTTTAATCCAACTAACTTTGATGAAGTGTGTGTACAAGCAATTCATATTGAATCAAGTGGTAGACCTTTTTAGTCAAAATTTTCAAACAAACCCTTCAAGCATTCAGAGAACAAAGATTCCAAAGAAGGCAAAGGGAAGAAATTGGAAACAACTAAGAAAGAAGGAGAAAGGCCTACTAGTACTCATTGTGAGAGGGTTGGACATGATGAATCCAAGTGTTGGAAGCTTCATCCAAAACTCAAGCCAAAGAAGTTCCTTAAGAAGAAGAGTGAGATGAAAGCTAATGCTGCAGTGCAACAAGATTTGGGATCCAACTCCGGTGAAGAAAATAAGATAACTGCAATGGATCGGACATGTAATCCTTCTGAATCTAGCTCTAGTTCTACTTGTTCTACATATTCTTCAAATTCTAATGATGTGATTGAAGAAAATAAGAGAGTTGAATTGTTTCACATAAGGATCATGTCAAAGCACACTAAGATAGCCACAGTATTAGATAGTGAATCACAAGCAAATCTAATATCTGAGTAACTAGTAAGGAAATTAGAATTGGAAACTAAAAATCATCCAAAACCATACCCTTTAGGAGGGTTAAAAGAAAACACTCAAGTGCAACTCACAAAACAGTGTCGATTAAGGTTTGCAATTACAGCTAATTTTGTTGATGAAGTTGAGCTAGATGTGATTCCTTTGGATATTTATGGAGTTGTGTTGGGTAGTCCTTATATTTATGATCGAGATGCCATACTTCATAGAAAGGAGAATAAGTATCATCTTGTTAAGGATGGAATTGAATACATTGTCAGGGCACACATGATTAATACAAGTTTGGATTTAATCAATGTTAGTCAATTGAAAAGGCTCATAAATTCAAGTAAAAAGTATGCTCTAATGTTTGTTAAAGAACAACCTAAAGATAAGTATGATGCTTTTCAATGGTGTGATACTTAGTTTAAGGACAAATTGGTTGAAATAGTAGATTCTTATAAATAATTGTTTAAAGAACAAAAATTTCTACCTCTAAAACGAGAAATATAACATCAGATTCAATTATAATCTGATGCCCCTCTTTTGAATATTGGCATGTATCATATGTCAGTCATAGGAAATGAAGAAATTAAGAAACAAATTCAGGAATTGGTTGATAAAGGCTTCATTCGACCTAGTTATTCTCCATCTGGATCACCGATCATATTAGTCCCTAAGAAAGATGGAACATGGAGAATGTGTGTTGATTTTAGAGCCTTAAATAAAATCACCATTCAGGATAAGCATCCTCTTCCTAGAATCAATGATTTTCATGACCAATTAAAAATGTTGTTTACTTTACAAAATTGGATTTAAGAAGTGGTTATCATCAGATTCATATTGCGAAGAATGATATATGGAAAACTGCATTTAAGACTAGACATGGGATTTTTGAAAGGTTGGTTATGTCGTTTGGGTTATGCAATGCTCCGACAACTTTTATGAGAGTGATGAATGATGTTTTTCATCCTTTTATTGATAATTTTTTGATAGTCTATCTAGATGATATTTTTATTTTCATTTCAAGTTGGGAAGAGCATGTAAAGCATGTTAAACAGGTTTTTGATGTGTTGCAAAGAGAGAAACTGTATCTCAAACTTTCTAAATGTGAATTTGGAAAAACGTCCCTAGTCTATATTGGTTACATAGTTCGAGAAGGTCAACTTAAAATAGATCCAACTAAAATTGATGTAATTCGTAAGTGGCTTGGACCTCAAAATGTGACGAAAGTTAGATGTTTCTTGGGTGCAATTCAGTATTGGAGGAAGTTTATTTCTCATTTCTCTTTTATTTCATCACCACTTCATGCTTTAAGAAGTTATAAAGTCTCCTTTCAGTGGGGAGGAAAACAACAAAAATAATTTGATAATTTAAAGCAAAAAATTGTGACAACTCCAATCTTGGCTTTACCAGACCTTCAAAAACCATTTTAAAGAGAAACTGGTGCTAGTGGGTATGTAATGGGTGTAGTGCTATTACAAAAAGGAAAGCATTTTTTTTTCATTCAGAAACATTTTCTAAAGTAGTTTCTAACTATCCAACTTCTGATAAATAATTGTATGCATTAGTGGAAAGTGTTAAGAAATGGAAACATTATTTAATGTACGAAGAAACGGTGATTCATACAGATCATCAACCACTTCAGTACCTTCAATCTCAAACTAAGTTGCAACACCCTCGACATTATATATGAATGGGGTTTTTGCAACAATTCCATTATAAGAAATGTACCACCAAGAAAGTATTTGATATGTTATCAAGACCTTCTTTGAATGCTTCAATAATTTTGCAAAATATTTCTTTAGCACATGAAATTTACATAGAACAATATGCTAAAGTTACTGATTTCAAATATGTTTATGAATCACTAACTCATGGTGCTCAAGTGGAAGAAGTGAATTATCATGTTCATGACAGGGTATTGTACCATCTTGGAAAGTTGTGTATGCCATAGGGAGAAAGAGTACATGTGATTAGGAAAGCACATTATTCTATTGTTTCAGGGCATTTTGGTGTATGTTCTTGTACCGGTAGATCTCCTTTTGAAACATGTTTTGGGTATCTGCCAAAATTACGAATGGACTTCATGTTTGGTGAAGAAGCCAAGGAGGATGGACATGGAGATGTTGACAAAGAAATCAAGTTCATTGAAAGAATCCAAAAGATTCATGAAGTAGTGCAAGATCAATTGTATAAAAGTCAGGCCAGGTACAGAATGCATCATGACAAGAATCAGATGGATCATCACTTCCAAGTTGGTGATAAAGTATGGCTATACATCAACAAAGAAAGGATGAAAGGTGAAGGTAAAAATTTGAAAGCTATAAGGTATGGTCCTTTTAAGATTGTTGAAAAGTTGGGCACAATATATTCTGGTTGAATTTTCCTCCATACCTACACATATATTGAGTGGTAAATTTTGGAAATTTGAATTTGTATGAACCTCCTATGATCATGGATCCAGAGGAAAATGCTCAAATTCCATCTGTAGATGATTTTTCACCTGAATATATGACTGAGTTATAGGAAGATACCATATTGGATAGGAAGGTCTGCACTTCCAGGCAAGGATATGTTGAGTACATTCGAGTGGGACTAAAAGGCATGAATCCAAGAAAAGCAAGGTGGATGGAGATCAGAAGAGTGATGGAGTTGTACTCTCACCTCATGTATGCCTAAAACTAAAATTTTGGTGGTCCAAAAGCTTCTAGTGGAGAGGAATGATCTAGGAGGATCCTCATAATGCTTAAATTTAAAAAGCCTCAAATTCTCATGAAACCATTTCCAAGACAAAGAGCTCATCACATTGATTCTGGTGGTATATTCAGTTTCGAAAATGGCCTCTGTATGAGTGATAAAACACGTTATGAAGTTATTGTCAAACAAACAAAAAAATGGGCCTTTTCAGGCCAAGTGGTAGTCTCACATCACAACATGTGGTAGGTCAAAGTCAACGCATGTGTTATTAAAAGTGCAGGTCAGAGGTCAATCGGCAGGGTCGGGGGTCGAACCCATGCCTCTGAGCAGACATCACAAAACTTTACCATTGACCCATGGCTTCACTTTGTTCATCTATGGGTGCGTTATTATATTTAAAATTTGTTTGAATTAGAATGTTGGGGAAGGGTTGGTGGAGCTTGCCATTTTGGACGGTCCTGCCAAACCCAAAGTTAGTTATCAATGCTCCAAATTTATCGGCAGAATCGACATATTTGTGGGAAGATTCATATATCACCAAAATCTAATGTGTAAACTTTGTTATAACTATTTGATATATGTGGCGCAATCGTATACCACTGTCAGAGTATAGTTTACACCATTCGCCAAATGTTTTTTGTTGTATCACCACCGCTCCAAGCTTTCGAACCATATGTTATGTTTGGTCAAAGGTTGGTTCACTGTTGGGCTTTGTAAACTATATTAAAACATTTGTTATAAGTATTAATTAATATGGATGGATTTTAATACGATATAACCATATGTTATAACAAAAATACTATATATTACCATATAGATGTGCCATATCAAAACGATTTCTATGTATTGCAAAGCCAATCTCAAGAGGCCCGCGGATTTGACCCCAAGACCTCCTGTTGACATTATAAAGGAATTTCCACTGCACTGGAGCATAGAGGAGTTTTGAGTTGAAGCTCTGAATATAGTTTTGTACAGTGCCTGTAATATGCATTTTGGGGGATAACTTGGCCAATATGGGGCCTTTTTAAAATCTATAAGTTGTGTTGGAGAGTTGAGGTTGAGGCCTATCAGTTGAAAGTTTCCATTGATGCTTGTGTGCACATTCTAGAATAGTGAATTTTGATGTAAAGAGATTTATGAGAATTTTTAATACAACGGATGCCCACTTGGAAGTGGATTTGGAGATGTAGTCCAGGGGGGACGACCTCTGTCATCAAATATTCTATGTTTTCTTCGCTGTCCATGCTTATTTTTCAAATTTCAAGTCCTATGTTTAAGGCACTTAAAATTCAATCTTCTCTCGTTCATTCACATAAAAGCAACCTTAGTTAATATTTGGGGAAATTGTGAAAATAGTCAATGTGCTCTTTTCACATCACTAGTAGGGGTCCAGTCAATTCATTGATCAAATTTGTTCATTATTACATATATTTCAGTGTTATTTATCCTTTTTGGAAATCTCATGGGGTTTTGGGTAGTGGTTTGAGTCCTGGCCCTAAAAAAGTGGCACAAAATCCAGGGTTGCCGACACAGAACTAATTGAAAAAGTCCATATTCACTAGCTTGCCTTGTTGTGGGAGCGGCTGGAGACCTAAAACCACTTGATTTCCTTATCAGGAGATTGACTGGGGTGTTAGATCAGTGAAACGTTAAGTTTCCTGAGGGTTTGGTTAGCTCGAAGGGTTGGTTGGATCCTGGAGGTTTTGTAGCATGTGTGGAAGGTCAGTTTGGTTTAGTTCTATCAGTTCCACTTCCATAACTTTACATGGGAAGTTGAATCACATCATAGTGGCCTCTCGTCACATGTTTACCTTGGTGGACCGGTTATCTTGGGTAAATGTGCAGGGAGGGTGTTACATGGTATCATGCTTGCAGCTAGTTTTGTTTCCAAGTTTATGGAATCACCCATGATTCCCCGTTGGATGGTTGTAAAAATAATCTTATGATATGTTCCAGGGACAATAGACTATGATTTCCTCTACACACATTCTAATGATTGCTTACTTTCGGGCTATACATACAATGATTATGCAGGAAGTTTAGATGATCACTAAATCACCTCAGGTTATTCCTTTCACCTTGGAACCAATCTCATCTAATGGGCATCCAAGTAACAACCCATTGTTTCAATATCATCTGTAGACAGAGTCTGTAGCTGTAACTTTAGTAGCTTGTCAAGCAGTGTGGCTAAGAGGACTATTGAAGGATCTTTCAAATGTTTAGAAGGAGCCAAGTCCTATTTTTTGATATAACAACTCTACAATTTCTCTATCAAAAAATCATGTCAATTGCAAAAAAAGCAAGCATATTGATACACATTTTTCATTTCATTTGTGAGCTTATCAATGATGGAGATATCTTACTTGCATTTTGTGGCTCACGAGATCAACTTGCAAATATTTTTACAAAGCCATTGGGTAAATTTTGAATTTCAAAGAGAGAAATTGGGCATTGTAAGTTCCATTACTTGTAACAGTTGATATTAGGAAGGGTTGTTGAGATATTTAATCTCATTGTCTACTAGGTGTTTGCTAAGTGTCATAAGTCAGTTTAGATTCGGTCAAGTTAGTTAGTTGAGACTTTCTCTGGTTATTTATTGTTATTTGTTTCCTTGTCTCTTATGTAGTTTATTTAACTGTTTTTGAATGATGAGCATATTTGTTTGCTCCATTCCAGTTTAGAGTTCATTCTCTGTGTATTTCCACCTCTACATTCTTTGTCAAAATTTCTCAAAATGCAAGAAAGATTTGCACTTCAATAGATGTATAATCATCAATAATTATTAAGTTTTAGAGGTAATTATCAATTTAATTAAAAAAGTATCTTCAAATTATTACTTTCATGAACCACACTAACTAGTTTGAAACAACAACCAAATTTGTTCAATGTGATTGATCCACCAAAAACTTCATCAAAGCATTGACCTAAACATAGAAATACAATTAAATTCTTACTACTTATTTTGTCACTTTTACATGCTTTTCTAAATGTATATAATTTTAATAATAATAATAATTATTTAAAATAAAGTTATAATTAGTT
>APFE031280733.1:13022-24228 GCA_000404065.3 Pinus taeda | reverse complement strand
CACTATGTTCACACTCATTTTAGTTAAAGTATATTTGTCTGAACTACCTTCATTTACAACATAGATAATGATATTATCTACTTTTTATAATTTTTAAATTTTCAAACTATTGTTTATATCTTTCGAAATTTATTTGATAGTGTATTTAATAACTAGTTGCAAAATGAATATGCACTAATGTGCTATATACACTCTTTTCCCATAACTAATCCCTACATAAAGTACAACCCTAATGCAAAAATTTCTCTTATAAATGCATTTTTAGTTCCAAAACAAAACTAAAACAAAGTTTTTTTTTTAATCTATTTTATTTTCTATCTTTTGAAAATAATAGAAAAATATCATAAATTTATATAAGTAAACATAAAATCAATTTAAAAATAAGATCCATTTAATCCTACCTTTCTTAGTATCAAGAAAAAACAAACTAATTACTCTCTCTAAAGCGTTAAAAATATAATCTTTTCAAATAAAGTGTTAAGAATTTAATTATAAACACAAAACCTAAAGAAATTTAATTCGTAATTTTCCAAACGGAATTTCCAAGTAATAAATCTGATTATTAGAAAAAAAGTTGAAAAAATTAAAAAAATTATACACCAATCATAAAAAAAAACGTAAAGGTAATTAAAATACGTACTTGCAGCCAGAATAACCCTCCAATATTACATAGTCAATGACTTTGAAGCAGCCACACCACCACGACACGTCCAACGTTTACCATGTACACCACCCTAGGATAGTTTCGTCAGAGCTGGGGACTCGCTACCTTCACAATACATAAGTGTTTAAGTTGCTTGTGCGTTTCCGAAATTACTATGGCACGTATATCATCTATGGCGCTGTTACCTTTTTTTGTGGTTGCTCTAAAAAATGTTAGAGTACAGGGATGGAAAATTGTTGAACGAAGAGCATGTATTTTCGCTGCAAGGTCATTAAATGAGATTAGTAAACAACCTTAATAAATATATATATATATATATATTATAATATATAATATATATATATAAAAATGAGATTTAAAAAAAATTAAATGTGATTAGTAAAACTCTATATATATATATTAAAACATATATATATTAAAACAGGTCATTTTATTACATGCTTGTCATTATGACACTCTTTTAAATTATTAGAAAGTTCACAATATCACGTTCATTTTAAATTAAACTGTATTTAACTAGTAAAATAGGTGAAAACGGGTAAACGTGCGTCAAATTTAAAGCCTCGGTTCCACCGTATAGTAATGACCACGTTGTTCTTACCTCGTATAACTCCAATTATTATGTAGTGAACTTCTAGATGTAATCGACTTCAATTATTCCACAGTGTGAGAGTGAATTTAAAAAATTCACTGTGTACTGAACTTATTTCTAGATTGATGAATGCATTGGGGAGTCAGGACTCTATATATTCAATAAAATTGTTTCGGAATATTTTAAAGAGGTGGAGGAATTGTCTAAAGGGTTAAAAGTGGTCGGAATTAGGGTAAAAAATAAAAAAAATCTTGTAAAGGCAGTATTTGAATTATGTTTTTGATGGTGGAAATAGATTTAGCACCATAAAAAATATCTAAAACACCTAAAATTATGAAGTTTAACAGTTTTACTTGGATTTACAAAACTCCCTGCCAATTTTTTTTTCAAAATATAACCAGAATTTCCGTAACTTTCAAAAAAAAAAATACATAATTGTTACTAGGGAAATTGATTAACTGCACATATCAAAAATGAGCAATTCTCACTTATTATACTTTCCACAGGAAGTATATAATACAATAGGTTTTAACACTTTTGAAACTAAACTTTATACACTACATATTATTGTTATTAAATAACGTTTAAATTTATTTTTCTATAATCTAATTGGACGTCTTTCATCCACTTCTTAGTTACTAATAATAAAAAATATCTAAATAATTGCAATGTACGTCCCTTTCCCAAATCCATAGCAATACGAGAGCTAACTAGCCTGCAATAAGACATTTAATGTAAGCTATGACATCCATTCAACCATACATGAGCATGGTATGTATGAGGGAGCCTCATCTGAGATGTGACGGGTAGTTGTGACTGGCCGAGGGACCCGCCATCAATGAGAATTAGCGCCTCTTAATCTCTAAACGACGGCGGCTTACTACGTACTTTTGAACCTCAATACTCTCCCGCTATCCAAGCGCCCATGGTACACTCATTTGAATTTGGAAACCCTGCCATTCATATTCTAACCTGGTTTGAAATTTAAAAATGAATCCGCGCCATTGAAATTGTCCGCTGATTTGAGATTTGAAATTGTTCCATAATGAAGGCCCAGGCCCTACGCGGCAGCTCCATCTGGCCATACATGTCCAGCAAGAAAACAATGGAGATCAACCCGGAGAACGCCATCATGGAGGAATTGAGAGAGAGAGTCGAGACCGACAAAAATGATAAATCGATGAAGGATCTGGTTACCTCACTGTCCAACGTGGAGGAGCCTAACACATTCGTTGCCAGAATTCACAGGATGCTCAAACTTGGCCTCAGCATCGAGGATGAATCCAACAAACATCAAAGGCTACTACTGATCAACTCCATGAGATAGCACCTCTAATGGTCTCAAATGATATTGTAATCGCCCCTCTAATTTTGCAACTTTAGCTCATTAGTTAACATACTTGAAATAATTGCGACTTAAACTCATTAGTTAACATGCTCAAAATAATTGAACGAATGGTTTTGTTGGTTCACTTTCGTCTGAATCCTATGATTGAAATGAAATTGAAATTACCTTGTGCTCCGCAAAATTTTATGAGGATTTTCTTTTTTTAATGGTTAATTTTAAATACATAGACATGGATGCTGTGATAAATGTTTTATATTTATTGTTGTATTTCGAATTCATTTAATGAAAGAAAGCTACTAGCCTGATATCTTTTTTAAATATTTTACATATAAATTGTATTATAGGATGTGTATTTGTACAAAAATACTGTGTTTCAAATATATTTTACAAATGAATGCCTGTTTAGAAGAATATTTTGTTCCAAATGTATTTTCAAAATGAATGCCCATTACCATATCTACTTAAAAGAATATTTTGTTTCAAATATATTTTCAAAATGAATGCCCTTCAAAGAATATTTTGTTCCAAATAAATTTTGGAAATGAATGCCCATTACCATATAGCCTTAAAAATGACATTAAAATGTATTTTCGAAATGAATTTTCTTGACTTTTTTAGAAAATTTGTTAATAGCATGATCATAATAAAAAGATCTTTAAAACTATTTATTATTGTTTGCCGTTGTAGAAAAAAAAAGTATTGAGTAAAGAGAAATTAAACAATTTTTTCATGGGATAGAAAGTTAAATAATTTGTTTTTAGTAAAATAAATATTTATTTTTTGAAATTATTTTTAATAAAATAATTTATTTCTGAAAAAAAAATAATATAATTTTAAATTCTAGCTAAAAGAAACTTATTAAAAAGAAAAATATATATTTCAGGATTTTTTCAAAAAACAATTGGTATTGTTACTTATTCTACATTTAAATTAATTTCCATTAAAATATATATATTTAAAAGGAAAATTTATATATTTCAGATTTTCAAAAAACAATTTTATTGCTGTTTATTCTATATTCTCCGTATGAGGGAGATATGTAATTCCTTCGGTGCTCAACTTTAAATTGACAAATGTTCATTTAATATAAAAGTAAGTGATTTTTTAAATGTAAAACAGTATCAAGGAGATGTAAAAATATTTCAGTCACTTATAAATAAAACATTTCAATGTCCATCATACTAAAATAATTTATTACTCAAACAAAAAATTGAAAATACAAAAATCTAGTTAATACCTAATAAAAGTAATAAGAAGACGTCTAGTTCATTCAATTCTTAACATAAAATTAACTTGTCATTTAAAAATATGAATAATAATAAAATTCAATATTGCACATTTTTTTTGTCAATTCTATCTAAAACTTAGTAAATATTTGTTGGGATTGCAAAATAAATATGTTGAAATGATTTATGTAATGCTTCTAATTACATGTGTAAGGCTTAATTATGTACTAAGAAATGGTCATTTTAGGTTTCATAAAGATTAGATTTGTAATGGCTATTTTTTTTTAATGTAATTGTTAAATTAAAATATTAACCATAAATAAATTAGTTGTTGATATGATTCAGTCTCCAATTTAACTTTTAGATTTCCTATATCATTTATAGATTGTAAAACATGCAATTTGATATTACAGATATAAAGGGAATCCATGGAGCTAAGGTAGTTACTCTTGAATGTCTATTTTCAAGATACACATCCTTTGATTTTAGGGAATATATTACTGTCAAGATACTCATCCTTTGATTTTAGAGAACATATAAATAACATCCTTATTAGTAAAGAAACTTCTTCTTAAATGCATATGGTCAATATAACCATCCTAATTGTAGAAAATATAACCTTGTTTTGAGCGAAGATCATATGTGTCCTTTATGGCAGTAGATTTTGTTGTTATATTGCGCTTCAATGGAATCTTTATTCCCTAGGGGAGTACCTTTCTAGTGGATCTCTTTTAGGAAAGTGCACTTCAACTTGTTCTAAACAAAATTGCAATACTCATGGGCATCATGTAAATTCAAAAATAAATGTCAAATGGTCTCTTGTTGGTCACAAGAAAGATATGCATCCTCTATGAAACTTGTGGAGAGTAAATGTTCATCTAATAAAATACATTCACATTAAATTAGGGTTTATCATATCTCCATAACTAGTCTCTCAAGGCCCCCTCAGACTTTGTGTATTAAACTTGAAAATGCCCTCTTCCATAATTACCTTTTGAACTCATATTTGTGTTACATTGTTTCTATTGTCTCTTATGCCATTTCATATATTGTGTTGGCATGATGCAAGTTAATGTTTCCCTGTCATAATACTTTAGTTGCAATGAAAATTTGGAAAACAATAATTTATTGTCTAGGAGTTATTATATGTACATGTACCACTTTTTTCTCTTTTTTTCTTACGACGATGAGAATATTTGTATTAATTGGAAAACATGGGCCTAAAATCCTAAACCAAAATTATCCTCCGAAGAGTAATACAACCAATACTAAGAATACACGGGTCTTTGCACGTGGATACCTTCTAATAGAGCCCCAAAATTAAACAAAATTTGCAGTACATATAACCCATTTTAGAATTGTAGAAAATTCATGTGTGTTATAGCCCCTCTAGTTTCAATTTGTTTTACACATCATTGTTTAATGCCAAGCCCATGGTTCATTTGCACATTAAAACACAAATATAAAATTGCAACTAAAACATTGCTAGGCTACCACTGCTCTTTTGCTCCCAGCTAATAATAAAGACAAGCATGCACATAAAAATCTGAACACTGATATTTTTGGTCAATTTTTTACCAGGATAGAAGAACCCCAAAGGGGAAAACTAGTTTGAAGGAGGATTTTATTTTCGAATTTCAGAGGATTATTTAAAACATTAATTACATCACACAAAGTACCTATCTCTCCCTATTTCTATCAAGGAAATTGTGCCACATATTTGGAAACTTGTGCACAAGTTCAACAATCTTTGTGTTGGAGTTTCTGCCACTTTTTACTCTTCTCTACCTGGAAAAACATGCCACTACCAGACTTCTAGATCTTAAATTTCATGTCATTGAAAGTACTCTCTTCCCACCAGATTTGGTGCTACAGACTTGTAAACTCTGCCTCAAAGTGCATGCTACACGCCCACATATCTCTCCTTATTTTTTGGGCCTATTCTTGCCCCTAAAAATACGCTTCACCTCCTATATTTTTGGGCCTGTGAAACCTTTGATAGATATGTAGGATCTCCTCAAACTCATCATTGGAATTGACTTCTATGCCTCAGTCTACATGCTAATTTCTAGCCTAAAAATTCAGACAAGTTTTCATTCGGATGCGTGCCTACTCTTAAAGCCTTAAACTCGAGCTTGTTTCCCTTGGTGTTGTGCTTTCTCTCCTCCAACATAATCTATTTAAGCCTCCTTGCTTTCTCTTCTCCTTATTTCTCTTCTCCAACACTTTCACATGAAGAATTATTAGCCTCTTTTTACTTTTCCTCCTTTTTAGTCTCATAATGATGAGAAGTGTAACAACCCCTTGTTAAAATTTCATGTAACAAAAGTTAATAAAGGCAAAATAAGAGCACAGTTAAGGGACACATATTGCAAGATGAATGTTGGGCAAGACTTCCTAGTGTGGGTGTTCATTTTGGTTATTATGTCTAAAGGAAATTGGCAAAGGCAATGACAAAGTCTTTGGAAAGGTAAAATGGCACTTTTGGCACATTTATTTATGAGGAGGAGGTAACAGGCTGCATCTGAGGAGGATATTTAAGGAAAATAATGGAAAATAAAGAAAATATAGGCATAAAAAGGCTTATGAGTATCAATTGGGAAGATTTTTCGCAGGCTTCATTAGTGTAACCTTTTGTCAGTTCAGTTTTGGAGCTCTCTCATTATTCTCTCTCTCTCACACTCTTGGACACAGAGTTTTCTTGGAGCATTTTGGCTTTGGAGCAAGGAAGGGAAAAACAAACAGAGGAAGGACAAGGAAAAGAATGGAAATCATAGAGCAAGGAAGGAAGAGCATGATCAAGCAGATTCAACAGGAATACTTGCAAGTAACATATTGCATGTGTGATTTCCTAGTTGGTTTTGACATGCATGGATTTTCATGTTGGTATCTAGTTCTCTAGCTATTGATGGCATGGTCTTGTTGGGTTATGATAGTGGTTTTCAGCCTTGCCTTGCCTTTTTCCGGATAACCATGGTGTGATGGGATGATTTCTTTGTTTTGAGCTTTGGAATTGCCGGATGGTTTTGGAATCTCAGGTGGAGGAATGTTAAGAAACCAACTCACAAAAAGATAGAAAATATAGATCAACGAATTCAGAATCAACCTCTGCGAGGGGGAAACCTCCTTTACATTAGACAAATGAACAATTCTTGGATGATAAAAATGACAAACCCTCCTTTCTATATATAGGAGTCTAAGAGGTCACAATATAATAAAAGCTGACATAACAATAATAATATAAGGGCACAACAATAACAATAAGGGCTACAATGACAATAGTAATGGGGGAATCACTAGTATTATAGGGACCTAACATGCCCCTCTCCTTCAAAACATATTGTTTTCCTCAACGCTTGAGTAGTTCTGATGCTTCTGTACAAAATTCTCATCATCCCATGTGGATCTTCATAGGTAAGTTCTTCCACTTGACGAGAATACTCTGAAATTGATCGGTTCATAGCTGTCGAGTTCTTGTTTTATGTGACTTCTTCAAGTTCCAATATGATTTTTCCTTCCTCGTCAAGTTCTGGCAATATTGTTTGAACTGGGGGCTTGTCACCAATAACTCAGGAAGCTGTAGGAAGCTGCAATTTGTATGCCATAGTACCAATATTTTGCAACACCTTGTAAGGACCATAATACTTTGGTGATAATTTATTATCCTTATTAGCTTGCTTGAGGGACATTTGTTTATATGGTTGTAGCCGTAGAAATACCCAGTCGCCTACACCAAAACTTCTTTTGCTGCGATGTTGATCTGCCTGTTGTTTCATTCTATTTTGTACCAAAGGTAGGTTATCCTTAAGAGTTGGAGAGCTTGTTGTTGATGCTCGATGTGATCTTCCACTACTTGAACCTTAGACTTTTCTCTTAAATATGATGTGATGGATGGTGGTGATATCCATAAAGTGCCATAAATGTGGTCAATTTTGCTGCAGTATGGAAGGAAGTGTTATACTACCATTAAGCCAGAGGCAACCGTTTGACCCATTGTGTTTGTTTATCAGATACAAAGCAACAAAGACATCCTTCCAAACATTTGTTTACTATATTAGTTTTCCCATTAGATTGAGGATGATAAGATGAGCTATGAGCTAACTGAGTACCAAGACAAGAAAATAATTATGTCCAAAAATTTCCAGTGAAAATGGGATCTTCATCGCTTAAAATAATCTTTGGGTTTCCATGTAGCTTTTGAATTGTTTCCATAAATGCAGTAGGAACTGTATTGGCTTTAAATGGATGAGATAATGCACAAAAGTGTGCATACTTGCTAAGTCTCTCAACTACCATCATGATGACACTATTTCCTTCGGACTTGGGTAAACCTATGATAAAATCCATTCAAACCTCCTCCTAACGTTGACTTGGAATGGATAAAGGTTGTAATAGACCCGGGGTCTTAATTGTTTCAACTTTATTTTGTTGGCTACCACAAACGTTTGAATATTAGATTTAAGGCCATCTAAAAAAAATTCCTTTTTAACCCAGTGGTAACTTTTTAAAAATCCCAAGTTCCCTCGTAAGGGAGAGGTGTGCAATTCCATCAGAACCTTTTGCTTGAGTTGGGAATTCTGACATAGGTATAAGCGATATTTGTACCATAATGAATAATTTTTCCAACTAAATGTATCAGATGTACTAGGATCTTGTTGTAAATTTTGAATGAGTGCTCACACTTCTTAGTCATTCTTCCCTTCAACCCTTGCTTCATTTATCCAATTTGGTTGGATAATAGAAATGGCACAAAGAAATGCTTTGACATCCTTATCCTTTCTTGAGAGTGCATATGCCACAACATTTTTCTTCCCTTTTTTGTAGATGATTTCAAAGTCATAACCCAACATATTTGTGACCCATTTTTGCTACTCTTCTGAAGATAATATTTGTTCTAAAAAATATTTAAGACTATCATGATCCGTTTTTACCTTGAAGTGTCTTGCCGTTAGGTAGGGTTGTCATTTCTTAAGTGCATGTAGTATTGCCAGCATTTCCTTCTCATAAATATCTTTGTGTAAATACTTTCCTTTGATTGGACGACTTTCAAAAGAAATGGGCCTTTCTTCTTGGATTAAAACAACACCAATTCCATTTCCTGAGGAATCACATTCCACAATAAAGGTTTTTGTGAAGTCCGATGTAGCTAAGACCAGTGCTTCGCACATTGCCTCTTTAAGATGTTCAAAGGCCTTTGTTTCTTTTGGAGTTCATAAAAATGCATATTTCTTCAATAATGTTGTTAGAGGTGCTTCTATTCTCCCATAATTCTTAACAAACTTGCGATAATACCCTGTCAACCCGAAACATCCTCGCAGATGCTTTATGGATGTGGGGATTTTCCATTCCTTAATGGCTTTAATTTTGCTAGGGTCTACCTTAACTCCTTCATGAGATACAATATGACCCAGATATTCCACCTCTTGTACTCCAAAGAAACATTTGGAGCATTTTGCATATAATTTTTTCTCCTCCAATAGTTTGAGCACCCTGTCAACATGTTGAACATGATCCTTCCAAGCCTTGCTATAGATTAGCATATCATCAAAAAATACTAACAGAAATTTTCTAAGGAAGGGTTTGAAAATGGAATTCATCAAACCTTGAAATGTAGAAGGTGCATTGGTAAGGCCAAAAGGCATGACCAAAAATTCGTAATGACCCTCATGAGTTCTAAATGTTGTTTTCATAATGTCTTTAGTCTTCATTCTGATTTGATGATATCTTGAACGAAGATCCAACTTGGTGAAGTAAATTGATCCATGAAATTCATCCAATAGTTCATCAATGACAGGAATGGGAAATTTATCTTTAATAGTGAGCTTGTTGAGCTCCCTATAATCCAGACACATGTGCCATGATCCAACCTTCTTATGCACCAACCATACTGCAGTAGAGAAATAACTTTGACTAGGCTAAATTATACCAGCCTCTAGCATTTCTACAACCATACGTTCAATTTCACTCTTTTGGGCATATTGATATCTATAAGGCCTGAGGTTTGGAGGAACACTTCCTAGAATCAAATGAATAGCATGATCACGATCATGAATAGGTGGGAGACCTTTGGGACTCTTAAATACCTTAGAATGATTGTCCAAGACGTTTTGGAGATCTGGAGAAATAGATGATTTCGATGTGGGAACCTCTAGAAAACATAATTGTGCAATTATGCCTCGTTGTTCTTTCTTTAGAGGCTTTGTTATTCCATTAGCGTTGATTATCTTTCCTGGCTTCCCTACGATACCTCTTAATTCAACTTCCTTTCCTTCCGAACAAAATTTCGTGGAAAGTTCTTGAAAATTAAAAGCTATTGTACCCAAGGATTGTAGCCATTGGACTCCTAGTACAATATCAGCACCACCCATTGGAACGGAAAGCATTGGGATATTAAATACATATTCTCCCATGGATAGCTTGACATTATGACACTTTCCAGAGCAATTTATGGTTCCTCCACTTGCAACCATCACTTGACACTCTAGTGCTGGATATAGGAAGAAATTCAATTCCTTGGCTATCTTACAATGAATAAAATTATGTGTACTTCCCGAATCAATCAACATTATTACCTTTTTCTTCTTGATATGTCCATTTATCTTGATAGTTTGAGGAGTGGTAATTCCGGCCAATGCATTACAATATATGGTCAGATTCATTTCTTATTTCTCTAGGGTTTGTTCCTAGTGTATATCCTCTTCTTTTGACATTTCTTGTTCCTTTTTTTCCTCCTCTCCACAATCTATGTCAAATAATTTCTTCTCAGCACACTTATGACCTTTAGTGTATTTGCTATCACAACTATAAAAAAGCCCTTCTGCTCTTTTTTCTTCCAATTGTTGAGGTGTCAACCTTGTAAGTTGTGGAAGGCTAGGGGAAACAACACTTCCTTCCTTATAGTTGTGGGCGGTACGATTCCTTCTTGCCATAATTTTTCTTTCCATTTTTTTTGCAATTCTGAATGCCTTGTCCAGTGAGTCAGGTTCCCAAAGGTGAACCTCATGTTAGATGTTATCCTTTAAAGTACCTATGAACACATAAATCCTATGATTCTATGGAATATCTTTTACCCTTATATTCAGTTTTTGGAAGTCCTCAATGTGCTACATCATTGAACCCTTTTGTTTGAGGTTTATCAATTGGATAAAAAAGTGTTGCTTTTTATTTCCTCGTAATGTGCTATCATTTCTTCGGTAAAAATTTACCAAGTGACAATTTGTTTACGAGAGAAAAGCCATTGATACCATACAAACTGATTTGGTTCCAAATATAAAGTTGAAATGAGTACCTTTGGTGTGTTTTTCACATTATGGAGATCGAAATATTGCTCCATCTGTAGTATCCATGTTACGGGATCCTTGCCATTAAACTTCCTC
>APFE031280716.1:28861-81490 GCA_000404065.3 Pinus taeda | reverse complement strand
GTGATTACCCCATTACTATGGTATTTGTACCCCTTATTAATATTGTTGTGCCCCTATTGCCCCCATATTGTTATTACTGTGTCCCATAGAATCCCTCTATTGTTATTTGTATGGATTTATATTATTATTATTAGGTCGCAGGGTTATATTGTGACTCCTTAGACTCCTATATATAGAAAGGAGGTTTTGTCATTTGTATCATCCAAGAATTGTTCATTTATGTAATGTATAGGAGGTTGCCCCCTCGAAGAGGCTGAATTCTAAGGCGTTGATCTATCTTTTCTATCTTTTCTTGAGCTGGTTTCATAACACTCATGCATATTTAGATTTTCATATTGAAATTGGTATGTTTGTAGTTTTTCATTTTTTACCTATGTGTCTGCTTCATAGCGATTTACCAGTTTGCACCACGTCCCTTTGGCAATTTCATACTACATTACCTATACAAACTCTGATTCAGCAACTCCTCATATGATAGCATTGATTGCCTTAACAACATGTTTTTGTTTCTTCTTTCCCACTTCATTTGTTGAAGTAGTTCCTAGGTATTGATACCCACTCTCTACCACTTCCCACACATATACTCTTAGAGACCTCAAATAAGATTTCATTCTTACTTTCGAGAATGTGAAATTTTTTCCATTAAATAGAAAAGGTTTAATTGAAAAGACTAGATCATGACTACCCATTTTGCATGATTTTCCTTCTAGTGAGTAAGTTGAGCCTTGAAGGCACCTTCTCTTATCCCAATTGTAGAAAGATGATTATACTAAGAGTGGGTGACTGAATCAATATAAATCTACTTGTTAAAGTTTTTCACTTCTTTGGAAATCAATACTTAATAAATCAACATCAATATTATGCATGAAATCAATATAACAAAAACCATAAGGCATATCACATCAGTAACACAAAAAAAAAAACAAAACAAAACAAACAAACAAACAAACAAACAAACAAACAAAAACAAAAACAAAAAAAACAAAAGCAAAAACAAAAACAAAATGAATAAAAAAAAAAAACAAAACAGAAAACAAAACAAAACAGAAAACAAAACAAAACAAAAGCAAAAAAAAACAAAACAAAAACAAAAACAAAAAACAAAGATTGTAAGTGGAAACCCATAAAGGGAGAAAACCACAATTCTTCTTCTCATCTTCTCAATTCTTCTTTACATAATTCTGTTGAAACCCACTCCTTTTCACTAATTTTTTGTCACCCACAAGTAGGAAGGACCCACTCCCTTCTTTGATTCGCTAGAACCCACTCCCTTGCATCAGTTTGTTGATGCCAACCAACTGGAAACACTGACCCCCTTAAGCAACGTGGACCACCCTTTCACCCATTTTCAAATTGGATCCATAATATTTGAAAGCCACAAAACTAGAACACCTTGTCTATTACTTCATCAACAAAGGCATTCTTACATCTAAAGCACCCATTATATCATTAGCAACATCCTTTGTAATACAACCATTTATGTGTCATAAAATAAGACCAGCAGATCACATCAATTACATTATCATATTTAGGTACATCATTTATGTTAACACAACACTATTATATCTGTTGGACTAAATTTTAATAACTTACTATGGTCATTGGAAAAATTTCCACATAGTACCCCCTGAAAAGAAATAAAAAGATAGGTTTGTAATACAATAGTTCGAGACTGGTTTTTGTATGATATGTTAGTTAATTAACCCTACAAATTACAAAAATATCTTAACTCACTATGTCATAAATAGATTTCAAGTGTGGGATAGGCACAATTTGTATGAACATCCAAGTCTAACAGCATACTTAGTCACACCACTGGTTAAGATCAACATATGGCAACAAGATCTAGTGATTATTATATCTACAGTAAGAATCGACAATCTTAATGCCTTTGCATTTTCCATGTATTCCTCATATCAACATCAGACTAACAATCATGCACTCAAACTTAAATGCTTAACTGATTAAATTTTAAGCCATTGTTTATAAAATAGATCATTAACTCCACTTTGCATTGAACAAACAATGCCATACACAACAACCTTGCAAGACAAAACCACACTCAGAAAATTAGAGTAGATATGAAAATGTTCAAATCAAGATACACTTATATGTGATCATCATATCGAACCATAACTTGATCATAGATTATATGCTAGCAAACTCAAAATATTTTATGCCCATGTTGATATGCATTGCAGATCATATACTACACCCTCACATCAACTTATTCACACATTGTACTTGAACAAAAATTACAACCAGTAATCACTTGAAAATAGATACAAAGAAATAATTGTGTCATACATGTGACCAAAACAATACACCCAAGCAATTAGCCTACTTTTCCATAATAGAATTCGAACCATTCATTATTTTATTTTTCTAGGAGTAGTTAACCACCGATCACTAAGAACAGAGATAGGGTATCCATCACTCGTTGTTTAATCCACAAATGAGTTCATAGCTAATTCACACTAAATTAAAATGTGATTTTCCTCATCATATAACCAAGTGATTT
Source organism: Pinus taeda (assembly GCA_000404065.3). Classification (NCBI taxonomy): domain Eukaryota; kingdom Viridiplantae; phylum Streptophyta; class Pinopsida; order Pinales; family Pinaceae; genus Pinus; species Pinus taeda. The sequence continues at coordinate 78,969 of APFE031280716.1, read as the reverse complement.
ATATCACCATCCAACACTGGAAATTAAATGATATTCTTTACATACACTTCAATTGATCATCATTATAATAAGATAATCACCATGTGATCCCTTCAGGACAGAGAACAAGACTATTGCAATTATATTGGGGATACCATCTTATGTTTCATTACATAGATGATCACATACACTATACCACATTAGGGCCTTCATTACATCTTAACAGGTCAACATTTAGTCCCTCTATGCACTGGATTGATGCATCAAGAATTCACACACGCAATCAAACACCAAATGCTACATTGAACCACCACACTTGCAACCTTTTGAAGCTGCAATCGCACTTGATCAAAGACAAATCATATCAATCTTTCCTTCCACAAATTATAGTTAGTCTCGTGCTAGAATAAAGGAATCAAAATATAAACTTTTCAGATTATCAGTTATCCATTAGATCGATTCCATGTACCCAAAAAAAAACTATACGCTACATATTTGGTCCCATAACTTCTACAAAAAAAAATAATTTCATATATCAATCCATAGACAAAGGCCCTTCAATTGCCTAAATTGATATCCATTTGGTGTAAGATGTAGCTATTCATACACTCCATTTGACAACCAGCTCTAGTCAACCCATCAAATTATCATGGGAATTTACCATGGAAATATAAAACCGAGTCAACCAAACCAAAATACTTGGTGCGATTATGATTGATCATTAAGTGTTTGCCACATAAGAGAAGACTAGGTCAAAAATCAAGCCTAGGACTGTGGATGCTAGTTGTCCATAAGAAATATGGGTTGTGGACATGAGTTGTCCATGTGCAATATTGGTTGTGAATGTTAGTTGGTTGCCTTTGATTTGCGTCCATTCCTAAATAAACCTAGGTATTATTAAAGCTTGATCAGAGACCTCAAATGACCATCATGAATTGTCCAATCATACTCCAACTATCTTCTACCAAGTTGACATCAATGCCAACATCAATTTTTACAATAATAATGCCTATGCCAACACCTATTGAAGAAATCAATGTTACTTTGCGAGAACAAAATAGAGAAAGATGCAGAAAGCCTACAAACACCCCTCTAGGTTGTAGCTACATTTGTGCCTAAACCTTTTTATTTCCAAATATGTTAAGAACTCTTTCATGTATATTTTCCTTGTTACAAAATTAACAAGACAAGTGCTTTCCTGCAATTATTGCTTGAATTCCTGGGATGTTTATTCACTAACAACTATAGTGTTGCATCCTAAATTTTATATGAATTATCAAATGTAATGTTTTAATGCGGGATCATAATTTTCAAATTATATACCTTTTAGACAATGCACATAAATATCTTGACTGTGTTAGAATCATTGTATGTGAATCATATTGTTTTTCCTTTATCTTGGATCATTTTATAATTGTATGCAATTGGACCCATAGTTTCCTTTATGCATTATCAAATGGTGAATTGATGTCTTCATTAGTGCCTCCTCATCCACTCAAAGTCATCTAACGGCTAGGTTGAAAGCAATCATATGGTTAACGATTTCCTGGGTTGCAACTAGTGCAGGACTTAACCTCATGTCTACGAATTGAAATGATCAAACAATGGTTTGCATTAAAATCTAACAAATGACATTGCATTGAGTGGAAAAGTGTGACCTCATTAATGCCCCCTTTTCCTCTCAAAATGCTCCAATGATAAAAACAATTAATTGATCAATGGCTTATATTCTCCCTCAGGTCGCAAATAGTGTTTTTCTTAGTAACCATATCTACACCTGATACTCCATACAATTCACATCATGCTAGTCACATGGCTTATTTAACTCATAGTCCCATCACATTTTAACCTAATCAATGGCATAAAAGTTGGCATATTGTACGGGAAAAACATAACATGTGAGAGTTTAATTTGATATTAAATGTAACAAAGGATGCATTTCTCATTTTCACCTTTGTTAAGCTATAGTTTTTTGTCATCCCTTGAACGTTCAAGACTTTCATCACGAAGCCAAATAAAGCACTTGGAATCCTAGTACATACACATAATCCATCTTGTAAGCACAAGCATTATTGTTAGCTAGTTTTCTTGAGGTTGTAAAAAGGGAAATGTCTCAAAATTCATCAAAAGGGGTTTTAATCGACCCTATGACCCATATTAGAGGTACACGGGTAGTCAACATGGACATCCATACCTTAAGAAAGGATTTAGAAACCAATATTAGTCATAGCACCATGAATGTCTCCTAAACTGGACTCATTCGACTAACCTTTCCATCTGTGCATTTCGACCTTATTATGCTACTTGCTAATAATTTACACCACGAGTCAAGAAACATCATATGTCCCATGAATGGTCATATCTTCCTTGAAATTTCTCAAGAAAAATTAGCTAAAATATTGACTTTACCTACTTCTAGTAAGGCTTTCTCTAAGAAAAAACTAATTTATGAGTTGTCCCTAATTTGGGTTGATGAGGAAAAGTTGAAGTTTTCAGAGAGACTGCTCAAAGACCCTAGTGAAGTCTTTGAAGCTGCCATGCATGTCTCAACTAAATTTCTTAAACCCTTATACTCCTAGTGGTTATTCAGTGATATTCAGATTTTTCAAAGATGGATGAGTCAATGTTTGTGTTTACAATGGGAATATTGACAAACCCCAATGAAATTAATATCAATTTCCCAGTGTACTTAACTAGAAATATTTATTTTGACCTGAATACAACTCCCATTTTTCATATCTTCATACATTGTACATATTTGTTACATTTAGTCTTATTTAATTATCTTAAGTATTTTACTAGCACCAAATTGATAGGAACAAATAGCTTATGAAATGGGAAAGGAAAAGGAAATAGATTGTTGGACTCAAACATTGTACCCAGGAAGAATTCTTGGAAGTTATTCCAAGTTCATAGGTCATTTCTCCTTTTATCTATGGGTTAAAATTTTATAGAAAGCCTACGATACGATATTAATGGAAGCTAGGAGAATTTTATATTTAATAAAGGAAAATAGTATTGGTCAATGGTTCCTTCTACCTTACTACTCTATCATCTAAGCTTATGGTTTTGAAGGTGAACCATATTGTTTTCCCAAGTTCATCCCTTCCCAACTATTTGCTTTGGAACTTTCCAAGAAATACATCTTAATAAGTGTCGTTTTTTATTGAGAAATAAAAAGATTATGATTTTGACACCTTTTTATATAGGTCGTTTAATGGTCAAACATAAAATTGCTTAGGAAATCATAAAAAGGTTATTATTAGCTTTTTGTTTTGAAAAATATATATGTTAGGGCTTTGATCCTTTCCAAATTATATCATATGAAAGAAAGTCGGTTAGCCTAGCTGCAATGTACATGATCCAAAACCTGAGCTTGAAAACTAGCTAATACTAACTATTCTTCTCAAAGTGATATAAATCTAGTTGAAATATAGGCATCTGAAGTGGCCATGGTTGAGCTAGTTTTTGTCAAAAAGGGTTGTGTGAAGCAAAGGTCATCTTCAATAGTTCAAGAATAAGAGAAATTAATTCAGGAAAAACAAATATTGTAAATGATCACCCTCAGGGTAATCCTATGAAGAGAAAGGCAAATGAAATCAGTCCTAATGAAACGAAGTTATCATTAAAGATAGTAAAGGATAGTGTTGATGATGATAAGGAAGCAATCATGATAAAAATAGTTCGAAGATATAATGGAAGAAACCAAGACAAAGGGATCTAAGAGTAGGTTGCATCAATTGATAATATTGCAACTACTTAAAAGTTATAAATGCCAAACGTAAAGAATTAATGTTAGCTAGTCACCTATTCGGATATCCATGAGATATTAAAAATATGGTTCATTTCTCAACTGAATACATCAATATTTGAGGTTCAGAAATTACTTCACAAGGTTTGCATACATTCCTCTTCATGGCTAACTAACCTAGTCGCTCGATCATATTTTTGGTGATTCACACTTTGATGTGGCTCAATCTATACATACATACATACATAAATACACACACACACACACACACACACACACACACATATATATATATAGAAATTCACTCTGGGGGCTCACATATTAACATGGCTCACTATTCTTTATGCCTCGTTATCCTCTATATCAAACTCGCATATAAATATATACTTCATGTTAAATCACATTTTTAATTGACTCAAAAATGTTTGTTGACTATTCGTTGTTGCATCGCATTTGTAATTGGCTCGCAAAGTGGAAACAATTGGGTGGAACGACCCTATGGTTCGAAGTGGTTTCATGTATAGAGGGATTGCATTGAATTAAAACAGTGGCATCACATTTAATTAGAGTAGTGGCATTGCTACATTATACAGTGGATGTCTATGGCTCGAGGATGTCTCTATGGTTGTGGATTATTTCTGAAGCTCGATGTAAATGGTTCATTATACTTCATTGGATTATTTATCTTATCGACACTTTGGTTTGCTTATTTATGTGGCTCAATGGAAGTTTGACTCGTCCTCTACAGTGGCTTTCATATATATCACGCTTCATATTTAGTATGCCTCAATTCTTGACATCAATGTATCACATATGGTATATAGCATTTTTCTCTTGTATGGTTTTGTAATAATCCAGGTTACTCCTCCTTTGGACAATGTGAATTTCTTCCTCTGAGGCATGATAGAGATGTACCCTTGTTATAATAATTTATGACATTAATTCAAATATGACTATGATTCTATTTATATATGGCAATGAAATTGATACTTGATAGTAAGCAATAATCTTGATATGTGTGCTCATTAGATACAAGCTACAGTGACCTTGTTTATGTGGCTATAGCAATGATATAATGACCTTGTTCATATAAAGTTGACAATGTGTTATACAATATTTTGTCGCACTCCAGTCTTGTATCCTGAAGTTTCACACTTTGTGTCATCAATGTCACAAGTGTCGCAAAGTGATGAAAGTTGTCACAAACAATGTATTCACTATGAAACATGTTTGGAACATCCATGAAGAAAAGGAAGAAAACTTTCCTTGAAAGAATTCTGAAGAGCTTGTAAAAACCTTGTTTTGCAATCCTAGTGCTACTTTTATCAGGACAATCTACACTGATAACCTTTTGCATAGCTAGTTACTAGCGATGTCAGCGGTACTTTTATCAGGAAAATCTGCATTGATCCTCTTTAGGCAGTTTTTCCCAAAATGGAGGAGAATATTATTTTACTAGAAGGCTCAAGAATGACGATGTGGTTTCAGATAGATGAATATTGGAACGAGACCTTCCATTCTTGGCCCTAGATCCTACTTCCATGGATCTCTCCCTTGATATGTGGAACTCCTCCTTCTTTTCATGGATCCTTAACTCCCTCTCCTTCCCTATAAATGAATTTGTCACCATCCACTAATGGTTGGTTGTTAGCTAGTGGGTTGCCATCCTATTGTTGAAATGTGCCAAAAATTTTCCCATTTACAAAGGAGAAAAGGTGTTTGAAGGTTAAGGCTTGGACTTGGAATCTCACTTGAAGGATGCTTCCAACATCAAGGCTTCATTGGTTGTAATTCTCCTTTTTTATCTATTAATAATACAAGATGTTTTTTCTTTCCATAAATGTCTTAATTATTGTCCATTTATTGTAATGCTCCTTGATCTGTCACATAATTCGTATTAGAAAATGTTATGCTTTGCATAGTTTTGTTGTATCCACTTGATCTTTCTTCCAAGCACTCATCTACACTAACGAAGGGCAGATCATGAGCTTGGAAGCCAAAGAGTCAAGGTCGAAAACAAGGGTATTAGAATAAGAGAGAAGTAGGATATATATCCTCCTTTTCATTTTCTAGTATGAATTAGGAAAGGTTGAATGTAATTGTCTTCTGTAGTTGCTAGATCCTCCCATAGGACTAGAGGGATCGTTTATGTCCACATAAAGGATTGCCTACTACTAGTGTTAGTATATGCATGCTTCCATCAGGGATCAAATCTACTCTATGCATTTTCATTTAAGGTGTATCATAGTGAATTTTTTATCATTCCATTAGATCATGTTAAAATGGTCCATTGATGGTTGTATTTTTCTTAGAAAATCAAATCTTCCCACATGAGGTACTTTTGCTGACCCATTTCCATGTTGTATTCAGTTGAGGTTTCAAAAAATGTTACTTTAGGTGTCAAGGCAGTTGTCTTTCCATTAGGTTTTAGGGTTCATTTCCAAGGTTTTTCCATTAGGTCTTAGGGTTCATTTTCAAGGTGAAAAGCATTATTTCAAGTGTAAATAAAGGAAAACAAAAGTATGAGGACAACCAATAAACAAAGAGTAAGTGTCAATAAGTCATAATGATTGTATAAATATATTTTGTCACTAATGTAGTTTTCATCTCAAAAAAACATGTTTTTGAGATGAAAACAGAGTATTTTTAGTTGATTTACATTCTTTTGATGTAATTCAATCCATTTTATGTAATAAGTGTGCCTAGCTACCCCAAACATTTCTCCTTGCTGCAAGAAAATGAAACCACTGAAAAAATCAGTTCAATCCAAGCATCATCCACCTAAAAAGAGAGAAAGGTATTAAATAGAGAATTAGAGGAAAGAAGAAAAGGTTCCAAAACATTAGAAAGTGGGCTTTTCTAATGAAAAATCAAAATGAATCTCTATATAAGATGTCACACTCCTTTTCCAAACTCATCACTCTCATTTGGCAAAGAGAAAGAAAAGCATTGAAGGAGAGAGGGGAATTAAGGTCAATTGATGGCTAAGGAGACAAGGCGCTGCGCATAGGAGATAAGGCATTGTGCACAGATCAGTTGGAGGAGGCGTTGCGCAAAAAGGCCGAAGCATTGCGCATATGATAGTTTCTCCAGTGCAAATTTGAATGGCATTGTGCATAGATTCGGAGCGTTGCGCACCTGTAGGTGGCACTGCGCATAGGGCTAGCAAGTGCCAAAACACTCTGTCAGCCACTAAAAACATGTTGTTTGCCTTCTATAGCCTATAAACAAGTAAGTGTAATCTCTGAGCTATCCTCTTGGCATTCAATTCATCAGTTTGAAGTTGGTTTACTATTTCGAAAATCAAACCCTGGATTGCCTACAAATCCCTCCTATGCATCCCTCCACTTATTCCTTGAAACCCTAATCCCACCTATACATCCCTCCACCTATTCCTTGAAACCATAAACCTTCCTATACATTCCCCCACCTATTCCTTGAAACCATAACTCCCTCAAATAAATCCCTCCATGCCCCTTTTACCCTAATTCCCTGAAACAAATCCCTCCATGTCCCTTATTCCCTAATCCCCAAAGCAAAATCCTAAAACCCTATTTACTAAACAGTCCCTATCAAAGAATAATCCCCTCCCTCTCATTTTCATATTATATATATTCCATCCTGCACCACATAAGTTCATCTTTGCTTCCCCTATCCCTAATCATCAATACTTGCTCCTTCATTACCTTCTCTAGGGTTACACAGCTTCAAAATTTAACAAACATGGACAAAGAGGATAGAGATTATAAGGAGGAGGAAAAAAGTGGCAGTGAGAGTTTGGGAGATGAACCTCAGCATCAGGGAAAACCACATAAGGGAGGAAGAATTATCAGGGAGGAATCATCAAACATCAGAGAGTTACAGGCTTCTCATATGATTGTCACTTGTTTCAGGCATCTAGGGTGCCATGAGTTTTGTGACTAGGTGAAAAGAGTTCAACGTCATCCTGAGCTGACCAAGCTTTTTGTAGCCAATCTCTGTGATAACAAGGTAACTCTTGTCGGGGTGACATTTATAGTTTCATCCTCCATCATTGTTAATGCTACATGGATTCCAAATGTGGGAGAGAAATGGTATAAGGCACAAGATTTGGATGAGCACTATTATGAGCCATACATCAAATCCAGGTACAGAAATGAAAAGAAGAGGACCTTTCCGTTCAAGTTACTTGAAGACAAATACACCCCTATGATGAGGATCATTATGAAATATTTCACATGTTAGGGCATATTTTCTAGATTGTACACCTATCACATTAGGATTCTTATGCATTTTACAAGAATGAAAATGTTGAGAATCCCTTATTTCTTATTCAAGAACATTGAGAAGATGGCCTACATTGTACAGTAAAAGCCATACCCTCAGCAAATGAGTAGTCTCTATCATTGTTCCCTGATCAAGATGATTGTGCTACATCATCTCAACCTCCTCAACATCTCCTGGGATACATTTATTGCCAATGAAATCTTCATAGGTCCTCAGATTAATCCATTGGTGCCTCAACAAGCAGAAAGGCCTTCCAGTAGTGCCAAAGTAAAGAAAGCTGAGAAGGTTAAAGAGACTAAAGCTGTTGAGGAACCAGAAGCCTACAAGAGATATCATAAAGGGGATAGAAAGTTGTTTGCAGTAGAAAGGAAAGTGTTGACTCCACTTGATGTGGAAGGGGCCTTGCCTTCTTCATTAGCTCATAGGCAAATGCTTGCTCCAAAAAATGTGGAAGGGGCTTTGCCTTCTTCATCGACATAACAGGTACAACAGGTGCAACAGCTGCATAAAGGGAAAGAAAAGATGTTGGAGGAAAGCCTTGATGGTGAGGAGGAAAGAGATTTTGATTTGATGTAAGATGATGAGCCAGAAAAACCACACATCCATCATGGCATTGAGATAGTTGACATGGAGGCCCAAGATGAGGCAACAAACGAAAACATCACCATAAGGGAAAAAGATGCACGGATCCAAGCACTGATGGACAACTTGGCGAGAGCCAAGTATGTCATTTCATACCTTGAGCAAGAGAACAAGTAGCTAAGTGACAAACAAGTCCTCATGGAGATGGAACTTCTCAAAGCAAAGAGGCAAAGTGATAAAGGCAAATTAGCAATGCAAGAGGAAGAAACATTGGCTGCCTTGACTGAAAAACAAAGAATTGAGAAGGAAATTGAAGAGGATAGAGAAACTTGGCTTGACATGGCCAATTTGCATTTGGAGAAGGCCAACAGGGATAATTGAATCATGAGGTATATGGCTCACCATTACAGGACCCGGAACAAGATTTGCAACATAAGGGTTAGGCAGATGAAAATAAGGCAAAAACAAGCAATCAAAGGAAAAAAGGAGGATAATAGGCTTAGGTTGCTTGTTGAAGCTTCATTGAATGATCAAGATACTTAATGGTGGTATTTTTGACAAATTTTGAGCAAGTTTTGATGAATTTTTGCCTTTTGAAGAATTTGGCAATTTTTTACACAGAAATTTTGGCTCTATGCGCAGCACCACTGGCGCTGCACTTTTACTAGGGGCATCCAATGAGGTAATGGTCAGTATTTTTGGATTTATAATGATTAGTACATGCACCCAGATCATTTTCTAATATTTTAGAGCAGAACTGGTAAACCAAAAGGTCAAAAAATAGCCAAAAAATGACCTTTTTGCGCTTTTTTGGACACACAGAAGCAGTCTTTGGAGAATCTGTTTTTGAGGAGTCAAATGAGCTTCAAATGAATAAATTCAAGATTTTATGGAAATCAAACTTGAATATATTTCTAATGAGCTATCATGAGCTCAATTTGGACACCGGGAAAGGCCTCCAAAATGGACCTGCAAAAAGTGTTGCGCATAGGACAAAAATTGTGTTGTGTCTATTTCACTGTGCCTTGACTGTAATTTTGGGTTTCCTCTCATAGATGGTGTTATACTGATGTAAATGATGACTAGGAATGTAAATATTATGGATAATAAGTACTATAAGGTAGATTCAATAGATTAAAAGTCATCTTGAGGATAAATGAATCAGTTTCCTCACATTTAGAGGCAAGTTGTTAGGATGCCTAGATTCCAGTTTCTTGTTCAGTTTTGGTTAGATTAGCTCCTAATATTAGGAATTTGACCCCTGAGGAGGGGAGGAGGTTGAAAAAATTTCTATATCTTCTTCTTCTTTCTCATTGTAAAGGGTTGGACTCAACTGGATGCTTATGCTTTGAGTAGACATCATTTTGTATCAGTTTTAGCAAGAGATTAATGAAGAGTTGCAGCTATTTCTTTGGGGTCCATGTGGTATGATGTTCAATTTTTTTCTTATGTTTTCATGTGTTAAAATGTATTGTTGACTCCATTTCATCATTTCATACTCTTTAAGTGGATGTTTTCAAGTTGATAGGTGGAACCCATAATACTTATGCTCTGTTTTGGGAAAATATTCACAGTCTATGTTTTCTTCAGTTTAGGAGGTATCCATGTTGCTCACATGTTCTTTCTAGCTCCTCACCTGTCTTGAATCACCTCACCCATCAAACCCTATAGTTTTGAGCCTTGTGTCTACCTTGCCCCATCGAAACCCTGCAATTTTGACCTAATTTCCTTGCCCAAACTGTCTACCTCCTCCTGATCCAGCAAAACCCTTCAAAACCAAATCAAACCTTGTGCTACTATACCTAGCATAATATCATTTTCTTGATCTAGTCATCTTGGCTGAGATCCTTATAGAGAGAGCCCTCTCCTAGCCTAGTAGGGCTAGTTACTTGGCTAAGCGTGGTCTGTGGTTACCCTAGTATTGTCTTCCTTCAGCCTAAGGTTCAATCCAGGTGATAACACCTACAAAACACAAAAATATTTATGATAGGTTGATGTATGGTAGTAACCATGTATATGTGACATTGATATATTATAAAATGATAGAGATCTATAAAAACAAGACTTATATCTATATGATAGTGACAACAACAATTGGCAGTGATCTACATGTAAATGTGATATAGTGGCCTTAACCTTATCATGATAATGACTTGACAATAACGATTCTCCTGGATAGGCTCATGATATTGCATTGACATGGATGATCCTACTTGATATAGTAATATGTTAGCAGCTCTCTTCGACTTGTTTCATTCAATTCACAATTGAAGTTGTGAACTGACTTGAGTTGGACCTACGAGGCATGATGAGATCATTTTATCTATATCTATCTCTTGGTACTTTGTACTTTGTATCTTAGCTAAACAATTGATGAATGTCTAATAGAGGAAGAATTTGGTTGGGTTTTCCCCCTTGTGGGGTTTTTCCCTGGTCTTTGACCTAAATCATGGTGTCTCTATTTGTGCATGTTTTTCTTCTATTGTTCCTTACTATTCCGCTACATTGTTGATGTTATTGTTCTTTCTATATAGTTGCTAATGATGTTTTGATGATATGGGATGAATGCAATTGTAAATGAAATTATCTATACCAAAAAACAATCTAGCCCTTAAAATTTAGCAAAATCAAATTCGTAGATGATGTTGTCATGAAGGAAATGACTTCATATACAGGGACAAGGTTTTTATCAAAGACCAACTTTGATAATAACATGTTCAATTTGACTGTCCTTCAACTAGGAACATATGAAAATGCACAGTTACTTGGTTCCATAGATACTTCCATTATATAAAGTTAATTATACTAACATAGTTGATTGGCATAGATAAATAGGTGAGGTAGTAGCCAAGTGATTACGTGAATCTATGGCCAATAATAAAAAGTATCAGACTCTTTTTTCCAAGGTCCAAGCATAGCTCAGACACGATAAGGATGTTGTTAAACTAGAGTTAATCAAATAAAGGACCTTGAAGATAGAATAGTTAAACAACCAGGGATGCTAAAATATGGTTCATTAACCAAGAAACTCCTGGAAGATAAAGAAAAAGAAATCAAGGATTTAAGGTTGAGTATTAAGAATCTAGATTACAATATAACTAAACTAGAGGAGTACTTTGAACAAAAATATGCAAGAGATGGAAAAATTATTGACTATAAGTGAAGCTCATTGCAAATAATTAAAGGACAAGATTGACAAATCGATTAAGGAATCAAAGGAGAAGGAAAATTAATAGTTGAATTAAATAGAAAAGTATAAAAAGACTCTTGATACAACTTTGAAAGTAGACTCCTAAGGGAATGTAGATCATGACAAAGTGAAACTATTTGAAGCCAAAATTGATGAATTAGAGAAGGAGTTAAAAGAGAAGAAGATAGAAAGATAAGAACTAGAAAGGGGCTAGAACAATCAGATCAAACAAAAAAATAAACTTATTGAAGGATTGCAAGTTATCTCGATGAATAAGGAAGTGGAAATCAAATCTCTGTAAAAATGTTTATCAGAGGCTACATTGGGAAAATAAACCTTGACTGAGGTGAAAGATAAGATGTGGGACATAATAAATGAGAAAATACTCCTATTGATGCCATATGGTAACATATAAGGGGAAGGTAAAAATACAATAATTTTTTATTTTAATATATATATTAAGAAAATGAGTCCTTCAAGTTGAAGAAAGGTTAAAAGATATTGATTCGATCATTGATCATCTTAACTCTCTGATAGATCAAGAGTTGGAAAAACTATATTTTTCTAACAAGGACAATTGTATCATAGCCCTCATGATAGTCATGGAATGTAAAAGGTTGATTCAAGAAATGAATGACCAAATTTCTAAAGCTATGGAATTCATTGATAAGTTCAAGGCCGAATGGAACTACATGCATATGTTTGGTATTTCGTCCCTCTGGAAAAATAAAGGTTGGATACTTAGAGAATGGCCTATCGAGGAAGCATTAAAAAAGGTAAAAAAAAACTTTAGATATTTCTCATGCAATGAGGAAGGATATATCTCTATCCGGTGATCGTGTATTCCTTTCTTAGGGAATTCAGTATCCTAACACTCCTAGATAAAATGATACAACAATTGTTGAACACCAAGTACCAAATCAAACTAGAACTTATTTCTTCTCAACCAAAGCTCAAAAATGTGTCGTGGTTATTAAAGCTTGATTAGGATAAGTCCATGAAGTTATAAAATGGATTCGAGCAAGCTATTATTCCTACCTCACCTCTACAAACTGCCATACCAATTCCACCTTTGCAATATACTATTGAACAAATTGAGGATTCAAATATGGAAGTCGGAGTCATCCTTCCTAATCCTAAGAATAAGAATGTGTTAATTTCAGAGATTCCAGTATCAATTGTCATTCTGAAGAAGACATCAAAAGTTGTTAAAAATCCCATGAAGAGCAACAATGTTTCTCAGAACCAATCTTTGTTTATTTTATTTATTTATTTTATTAGCTTGCTAATTAGAAAGATAGGTTTTAAGACACTTACATAATTTTTTGCATATAATGACCTCGTTTCTCATTTGAGGGGGTCATCTTTTTTTAGGAGAATAAACTTAGATTTTAACGATCTAAATCCACCTTATGCACTAACTGATCATGATGCTTTTATGATCTTGTTTTACGCAATTTTGAATGTAACATGTTTGTGGTTTTCTTTTTATTTTGTGTGATCATATGTTGAGTTATGTTTTGGTTTACACAATTGAATTGATCAATTTTTTATATCATTCTGTATTACTTAATCTTGTTTCCTCTCAGATATAATTATTATCAGGGGTAAATGAAGTGAGCTATTTACGTGCCCTGATGTTAATCGAATTTTAAATGCTTAACATTGGCATTTTGTTGCAACATTTCATGTGAATATATTTGCATCAATTGTATGCTCTATCTGTTTTCTTTGTTATAAGTTTTTTAATTATTATTATTTGATATGCTTATGTCTTAATAATATCTTTGACAAGGCAACAGTTGACATGATCAGTATTACATTATTGCAGCCTACAATAGATTCATTTATCTATTGGTATTAATATAATCAGTAGATGATAATATTCTTGAAATTTGTCATTGTGGAGTGAATGAGAAGTAATAATACTTGATATCATACTTTTCATACTTTTCATTATGATAAGCTATCAGTAAAGGAATATAAGCATAACTTTTTTTATATTTTCGTCTTTTTTTAAACTGGATCATTAGGTATCTCTTTAAAATTTGTGAGATGTTTTTTTTCTTTTTGCATAATTAAGGTTTTAATTTGAAATCGATGATTATTTGTGATGTTTAAGTATCTTCCACCTGTAAGCTTTACCACTTTACACATTTTTCTACGATATCAATAATATGGTTATACATAATTTGTTTATATTAATATATTTTATGAATTAGTTACAATGGATACCCCCTAAGATGAAGGGAGACCAACCCTTTTAACCTAAAGCGGGAACATTTTATCCTCATTGAATGTCTTTTTGAGTTCTTCTTTGCCGCCAAACCAATTTGAGAACCAACAAGCTCTGACACTTGGAGCTCACCCAAGTTCATCATCAAGTCACAAAAGGAAAGACACCAATGTGACTAGAATTACAACTAATGATAGGCCCTCTAATGGAGGATATGGAGAGGAGCCACCTCCCAAAGTGATATTAGTAAGATCACATATTATTGAATCTTTTGAGAGTAAAAATTCTAAGGGTGGATCAACCTGTAGAAGACCCAAATGATATGTAATTTGATGGTACCACACTACTCAATTAGGTTGTAACATACATGGTTGAAACCTAGAGAATGATTGAAGAAATACCAGAGGAACCAATTCCTTTGATGATTATTCACAGACTATGTAAGATGTGCACTATGACAGGAGTAATAAGAATATTAAGGGTGGAAAGGGTAAAGGTCAAAAATAAAAGGTTCATTAATCATGCAAGAATTGAAGTGGATTTCTCCAAGGTAGGAGCTACTAGACTCCTTAAATTACACTAAACTGCTAGTGAACATCTAGCATACTCTATTAGAGAACAAGTGGTAGAAAACCTGGTACTAAAAAGGAGAATAAATGAGCTTCATGAAGAAGCTTTGAATCCTATGCCTCTATACATGACCACTTTGGCTATCAAAACATCGAAGACTATAACACTACACTCAAAACACCCCATTAAATAATAAAAATGGCACGCCTACTGATTGAAATTAGGTCTTATATTGTAACAAATATCAATAAAAAAAATGAATTTATTGAGGAAATCTGGGAAATTGTTCTACACTTTGGAAATTTGGCATAGAAAATTCACTCATTTAGTGAGTATATTAAAAAGGATCTTGAAAATTATCAATGATTTATCAATAATGAATTTTCAACCATTGTGTATAAAATCATCTCACTCAATGAATTCCAAAGGACATAGCAAAATTTCCCATGGCCTAGAAGACTTAAGCAGATCAAAGCTAGTCAGTTTTCCAGAATCAAAATGTTAGAAGAGGTCATTACTAATTGTTCAAATATTGATGATAAAAGGAACAACACCTTTCTTAATTCCATTAAATTTGTTGGGTACCACCAAGGCTCACGTATGAATAACTCATGCTCGTTTCCAAAGATATACTATAAGAAGATATATACGTTAATAAGATATCAATGGGTTTTGAATTGGAAAATGGAACCAATTCCCTAGAAGATAAAATTAAAAAATGGTTAGTTACATTTGCTAATTCTAATGAAGAACTATTAACTATAACTACATAGGCATAGGTGCAAGCAAGATGCCCAATATATCTAGGAGGAAATCTTTGACATACATGTCAAATAGGACTTAATGGTTCCTCTGATGAGGGAATATATCGAAGAAAGCTTGAAGAAATCATTGAAAGAAATCATTAATATTAAATAACTATTAAACAATTAGACTAATTACATCCTTTCATCCATATAAACAAGCATCTTCTTCAACATAAAAATAGAGGTCATTCCACATCATTTTTGTGACTATCCAAATCAATTAAACCAATTCCCCTCATTCTTCCTAGTATTTGGTCTTCTAGCTTTCTTGATTATTTTTGTAGATCATTTAAGCAAATTCCTAACTATATTTCTCTCTTTCTTTCAAGCACATTAATATTTACTAGTCTATAGGAGCCCAATCCCAGTCCCCTTATGGCATTAATACATTTAGTTTTAAAATTTTAAGTATTAGGATTTTGAATAATGTTTTATGCTCCTGAATTTTCCAAAAAAAATAATTAATAAAATAATTTTTTGACTCTCAAGGAGAGCTCCATTTCAAGAAAGCAATTCACTTCTGATTTTTAGACTTATTTTAAAGCAGTATGAATTTTGTGAATGTTTTTCTATGCCCTTTATGAATTCAAAGAATGAAATATGCCATATCTCTCTAAATTTATATTGTCTTGCTTCAATGATGCTTCACAAAAGATGAATGGAATGGACATGATTAATTAAACTTTTGTACATTTATTTTTGTTATGTGTTCTTGTTACCACACCTGGTCCACTCACAGGTGCATGATATGAATGTATATTATTTCTTTGTACATAATGAAGATTTGAATGTACATTGAAAGAGGAGTACCACCACCTTAAAAATATAGATAGACTTGTATCCCTACCCTATGAGTTTGATTTTTTTCTTGACACAAATAAAGATCAACAAGCGGTTAGGTCCTTATGAAGTGGACAAAGTTTTTGGAAATGGGACTATTAAGCTTACAACCATATACAAGTTAGAAACTTCTTCATTTTCCAATAGACATAATCTTCCATTATATTACCAACCACTTTCTAAGGATTCATTCTCACACATTGTTGTAAATTCAGATCTTGAAATCATTGGGCTAGAGGAGCATATCCCTGCACCATCAACCATATAATTTACCAATTCAATGTGTGTGTGTGTGTGTGTGTGTGTGTGTGTGTGTGTGTGTGTGTGTGTGTGTGTGTGTGTTATATAAAACAAAATTAAAAAATTAATATAATAATAATAATACAACTATGAAAACCCCTTTTGGGGGACAGTTAGATAGGTGTTAGATGAAAACCATCTTGTTGGCAGTTGACAATTATTATTTTTTCTACATAATACGTTTTGTCTTTAATGATTACAATGAATTTTCAACTGTAATAACTTTAGGTTTAGACATTTAAAAATGTTGTAGCTCCTGCTATCACTATCATTATTGTTATTGTTGTGTTGTTATTGTTGTTGATTTTATTATTGTTGCTATCTATCATGTTGTTATTGTTGTTGTTGTTCCTATTGTTTTGTTACTTTCTTTGTTGTTATTGTTGCAACCACTTCAATAAAATTCATCATTTTCTAGAATAGGAAGCCCTAGATTCCCTTTATGTCATTTTTCCACCACAAGATTTGTTAATTTCACCAACATGTGTGCTCTTGTCACATTCATCATCATCATTGATGCCTCAACTTACAGTCACATTAGTTTTTTCCAAGTCACATCTGCCATAGAATTACCCCATGGTGAGTACTTGATAGGTATGTCATTTTCATCTGCTTGCATGACTTTGGTTTGAGATGACAACTAGACTAGTTCACTAACCCTCTTACCACATCAACCAAGGATGAATTTTATTGTAATCTTGGAGGGGGGAGGACACATCATGACATTGTGTGCCACATCATTCCATCATACACATATTATGACCCTTTATGGCATATCATTCCACCATATATTATAGTAATCATCATTTCACATTGTACTAATTTTTCACACAACATTCTATCTTGTCATGATATTATTTTAATCCACCACGTATTTTACATTTATTCGTCATCATTTCCATTTATGGTATAAACCTTGAAATTGCTACCCTTCTTAATTTCCAAACTCGCAATCCTCCTAGCTACATTTGGATGTTGCACCAACTGTATCAATAACAAAACATTAGAAAACACTGAATCAAAGCATTGGTCATTCACCATGAGCATAAGTTGCTCAACCCACTGTGTATCCATTCCAAATTATATAAAATCTACTAGGACATGGAATGGTTGGTTTACTTCAAAAGGCTAAATGGATTTGACAGAATCATTTCTTTCGAGTTCACACAAAATTTTGAGGGACTGAGCCCAATAATGCATGGGGCACACATTGAGGTTATAGAGGATTTTATTGTAAGGCTCACTTTATTTCCACAATAAATAATGAAATGGTTTACCAGGAAGGCATCAACTTTGACAACAAAGGAAAAGTTCTTGAGGGGTGTAGAGAAAGTGAAGGACAAGGGCAAGGGAATATATAGATATTTGTTCCCTCTCCCCTTGGAAAATGTTGCCTACTTCATGAAAAATTATATTACTTGTTTAGGGAGGGTCATTGTTGTCTTCAATTACCATATTATGTTGTTATCTTATCTTCACCATGGGAAGTTGATGAACATTTCTTATTTTCTATTCGAACCCTTAAAACTCATGGCCAATGTCGCTTAACATTCCAAGCATGTTGATAGTTGTGTTATGACTAATGGGCTCATTAAGCTCACATTTACCCATGCGTTGCAATAGAAAAAAATACCCTTAATCTAAATTTGTCACCCCAAATATGAGTTTAGTACAGGATGGTGACAAAGAAGGCTATGGAGAGGAAGCAGAGAAGGAGACAGGATAAGGTGTTGTCCTAAACCATAAGTATTTGGATAAAGACAGTGAAATGGAAGAGGTGGAATGTGGAAAAAAGGGTGGCATAGAGAAATAATCCTCCACATTAATACACTTGTCGAGGTAACCAGTGAATAGTCCCCAAGTGTAGGAATTGAATCTTATCCCATTGTGGAAGAACTAACTCAACAAAACAAGGGTAAAGAGGGGTTATCTATATATGGTCTTCTGAGAAGAAGCAATAGGTCTTCCTTAACAACAACAAAAATAGCTCAATCATCTAAAGTACCAACCATCATTGTTGAGGAATTTGAGGAGCCAATTGTCACTAAGAAGAGGAATCTAAAGATGAAGACTAATAACTCTATAATAGGGAAGCATAAAACTGACTCATTTTCTAAAAAAATCACTTATTTGAAAGAAGAAAATACAAATCTCAAAAATAAGCTTAGGACTTCGAGGAAGAAGCTCTAATAGGATAAATAACCTACAAGATTGGGGGCCCTTGATGATGCTACTCAATTCCTTGGTGAATCTTCTTCTTCTTCAGAATCTAGAATTAAGAACTCAAAAGCTAAGGAGTCTAGGGAGAAATTATGTTCAGTTTTTTGTGAGACTCTTAGCCAAGTAGGCTATACATAACATGACATATTGGTGTTGAAATACATCATAGTTGGAGTCCATACAGATGGTCGGGATATGGTAAGGAACACTACTATTACACAAGAATCAGTGGTTCTCAACATGGAAATTCAAAATGTGGATAAAACTGCTAATGAACAGGAAAATGAGATAGAAATGGAAGAGGTTAAGGCTAACACACAAGAACCCACTAATGATGTTATTGTTACACAAGAATCAACAATTGAGGTAGCCCAACCTAAATAAGAAAAGGTCCAGGTTGATACACAAGAACCTACCAATGATGTTATTGTTACATAAGAACCAATACTTGAGGTAGGTTGGCTTGTGGAAGAAAAAGTTCAAGTTATTAATCATGATGTTGATATCTTTATTTTTAACTTGAATAAGTGGAAACAATTAGCCTTATTGTTTCAATCAGATGTAATTTCCATTGGAAAACATAAGAGGATCAGTCATAACTTTAGGGAAAGGTGGGAAGAAAAACTTACATTCCAAAAGCTCAACTGGATGAGCTCAAGGAAGAGAGAAAGCAAGTAACGAATCTCAAGGATCATATCCAGATTTGTAGGTAGAAAAGGGGTAGATGTATGAGTTGGCATGGGAATTATTAAGTTACAAGGGACCCTCCCTTTCCTACCCCATATTCCTCTAGGAGAAATATATCTTATTTCAACTGGTTTCATCAAGGAGGATAGATGTTATAAGCTTACCTGTATTATGACCTTTCTGGAAACATTTCTGGACACATTTTCCTAGAGCAACTTTGTAGAACAACACTTGTTATGTGAATTATACTTACATGAGTTTATTTTGTTTGAATAACGGAAGTTTAATCTCTCACCATATGTTGGAGCTATTCATTTGAGAGCCTTCACCTCATTTGTTAATAACTAGGTGAAGTGGAAGCTAGCCTACAACATTATAAAGGAAAACCAAGAGAGGAAAATGTGATGGATTATGGCAGAACCATGCCCTACTATTGTTGTAATTAGAACCTACGACAAATTTCTTGGGTCTAGAAAATGAGTTGCCATTGTAGAGATTATTTGACAGATATTTTTGGACCATTGTACCATATATATTTACAAACAAAGGTAGGATTATTTAGAAGGTAGCAATCTTGGATGGGGGTTCACCGAAAATGATTTAAAGAAAAGGACATGTATTGCTATCCTAGCTTTATTCATGCCCTCTAAAGAATACCTAGATATATAGATTGTATTTGATATTTTGGACCCATTTGACTTAGAAACAAATTTTGGTTCCCTTTATTTTGGCTTCTTGTGATTAGGGATCAACATTACTATTAGCTTAGACTAGAGGATGAAGAAAATTGGTGGGTGGATTTGATCACCTCCAATGGGTATAGGGCTCTATTGGACAAACTGCTATATGCATATAGCTTCACCAAAATTCATGTCCAACACTCCTATTTTGAAGTGGATTCTAACTGATTAATGTAATGCATGAGGATATGTAGTTGATTTATTTAGGGGGAGATGTTGGGTTCAGAAATTGGCATCCTTTTTCCACCTTTTTCCCACTATTTTTCCCATTTCATTCTTACTATCACAACCTCCTCATCCATTATTATCCAAAACCTCATCTTTTTTGCTCAAGTACATTATGTTTGTATGTCACTCTAATACATTAAGACTTGCTCACACTTGAGGGGATTAATAGATGATTTCATACATACTAACAATGCGTTGATAAATTCCTACAAAATAATCGATCGATACATGAGTTGATACTTCAATGATTTAGGAAGTTCTTACTTTGTCAATTTCAGGATACTGTATGATTCCAATATTTTATGATGTTGTTACTCCATCACGTTGTTATTATGATGTTATTGATATGATGCTCTTAATTTATCATGTTGTTACTATGGCATATTCAAATGTTGTTAGTTTGTCATTTTGTTACTCTATCATATCCATATGTTGCTACTCCGTTATGTTGTTACTCCCAATAGTCTCAGTGCATTATTAAAGGTTTTAATTGTTACTCATCGGAGATGTTAGTCAACACGGTCTCTTGTGACAACAATGACTTGACTTTTCTTTGGTGATGTGGCTATTCTAGTCATGAGTTTTATAATCGCCCCAAGTATCTCAGCCATTTCACTCATTAAGGTAGCCTTCTTTGGCACAAACTTTATTTCTATATGTGTTGTTATAATCAATTGTCAAAATATTCATTTAGATTTTATTGAACAACATGAGAATCAAAAAATTCTCAAGACTATTCATAATTGTCATGTTACCAAGATTAGATGTACAAGGGAGCATTTAAAATGGATCTCCCTATTCCCAAAAGGGTTCTAGCACTTATTTTCTCTGAACTGGTGCATCTATATTTTTCCTAAAGGCTGTCAATGAAAGACTTAGCAAGTTCATAGTCTGATCTATTATTTTTGTTAAGCTATAAACAACGAGTTTTTGCTAACTCCCTACTAAAAAGGAAAGGCCTTCCTCTTTAGAAAAAAAAATTGTGGCCGTAGAGGTAGTGTAGTTATTTTATTTAGCTTTTGGATTGTTGGTTCATTTCTAGAATTGTAATTTAAATTTGTTGTTACTGGATTCTTATCACTATTGTTGTCACTCATACTAATCTACAAGATAGTTTCCTAATAAATGTTATTGTTACTCAATCATAGGCATTGTATATTTCTATCAATTCATATCGTTACTTCTATTACAGATTGCCATCTTTAATTGTCATTTTCTAGTAGTGAGGTTTGATGAAAATTTCAAGTTAGTTGTGAAGTTTGAGTGGTTTCAAGCTAGGCGATGTTAATGAAATTTTATTAGTAAGGTTTCATGAACAATTTCATAATGGTTATGGTGTTTGAGTGGTTTTACCTTTGATAAAATTTGTTTCATTCATGCAAGAATTTTGGTTATGCAAAATGTTTTCTTTCATGTGAGTGGTTTCAGCGATGTGATTTTAATTCCATAATTGTGTGAGAATCTTTTCAATTCAAGCAAGGTGTGATTTAAATTACATCTAGTATTTGATCTTTAATTTCCTAAGAGAGGTTTGTTTTCTTGTTGAGATTTCATAAGGATATATTCAATTGACAATGTATCGATAGGAATTGTTGGAATAATACTGAGAGGGGGGGTGAATCAGTATTATCAAGTCAATTTTTTTCATTTCATACACAGATTTGTATACGCTACTTGAGTTAGTGAAAACAACGTATATATGTAACTTCAGTTAATGAAACTAGCATATAAGTTGCATACTTATAATTTAATTTATTCTTCAGATGTTGTTCACAAATCTGTGTGTCAAAACCATATAAACAGTGACCAGAAACAGAAAATAGAGCAGGCAGTCACACACAAGAACACAAGATATAAGGTGGAAACCCAATGTGGGTGAAAACCACCTGCTGCAATTTGTCTCTATCTTCTTTCAATTTAGAAACTTCTTTTTACAATGTTTTTGTACTGGTGCAGTCTTATACCAGTACGCAGGCTGCAACCTGCAGAAGGCTACAACCTTCTCTCATTCTCCAGCTTCTTCTGGAAGGGATCTACAACTCCCTTAGCTCTTATACTAGCTGAGGTACTAGTACGTAGGTGCTGACCTACAGAAGGCTACAACCTTCTCTTTTCTTCCAAGGACCATGTTTCATAAATTTTCAGATTGGATCCATGAATAACATCAATCAAACATCAAGTATATCTGCATCAACCAATCTTCTTTGTACAACCCAATACTAAATCAAAAAATTACTTCTCTGAATGCTATAACCAGAATAATAACAGTAACCAGACACCAATCCTGAACCCAAAATACTGCAACAATAAACCGAAGTAGCTAAAACATATTTTGTGAGACGTACGCTACTCAAGATGAGGAACCTGCATGCATACACTTCTATATAAAGGAAAACTTGCGTATACGCTTCTTTGAATTACTGAACCGGTGTGTATACGTGTCTTCGCTGCGCCAAACCTGCGTACAGATCTATGAAAGATAGTTTTCCCTTTTCGAGTATTCAAGCATTAACTATACCTAGATTATCAAATTCATAGATCAATTCATGCGTCAAATATATTAGATCAAAATCACACACAGATACTACTATTCAAGTCTTGAGATTTGACCCTTCAATAGAACTTATCCATCTTGTAACGCTCAGGTTCCTCCTTGATTCAGATCCAGCTATGCACCATAAACCAATCACTAGTATTCCAGATCTTGCTCCTCATAAGATATTCAACGCTTCAGTCAATTCACTTTCCAAATGATCTCTTCCTTTTTATAGTCTTGGCCTTACTCAAACCATGGCCAAAAACCATAGATAACCAATACTTGGGTTCAATATTTCGGATGCAATACCAAGGTCCAAAACCATAGGTCCAATTACCATGGACCCAAAAATAATCTTTCCACATGTACATGCTTTTCCGTGCATGAAAGTGCGTGTATACGCATATGTGACTTTTTATCATCAATATCGCGTATATACACAACATGGTTAAAAGGAACCTGCGTATATGAATTTTTCTTCCATTCTAAGAGCTTGAACTATGATCTGCCACCTGAGTGCGTTGCCATCAAGGACAACACCTATGCCATAGTGCCAAACCTGTGCCATAATGCCAAAAATCTCCCCCTTTGGACTTGATGGCAACCCTACATCATTCAAAGTCATTCTCCCCCTTTGACATCAAGGGCAAAGGGTTATGCTCCCCCTGAGTTCATGTTGAAACCTCTGCTCTGTTGTGCTATCCATCCTCCCCCTCACTGTAGGCTAGGTCTGCAGAAAATGGTCTATAAGAAAGAACATGACTCTATACATCATAAGCGACCTTCCTATCACCAAATACTCATACATACATCCATCTCCCAAACAAATGGGGATATACCAGTATTGACTCATCCACCCAACCAAGTGGGGATACACCAGTAGTTTACACAAGATAAAACAACAACATTACATCATCTATCCCAAGCATAGTGGGGAAACCAAGATAGGCTTTTACATGACCTTGATAAGAAAAGAAGTACATGACATAGAGATGAAATACCTATACCAAGACTATGATAGTTATCAACAACTATCATCAGCATCATTCAGACTGGCAACCATGTTCTCCCTCTGCATCTTGTTCCACTTGAAACCAAAAGCAACTGTGAAATGGAACCAAGATCTTCTAAGATGATGCCAAAAATACATTATATGCTCCCCCTGAACTTGTGTCAGATGGTCTCTGATAGACCCATATCAGACTCTTTTCTCTCAGAGCCTGGCCCATTATTTGTCTTCAACCAACATATACACGATTGTATCCATATAAACCAGTGTATGTACGTGTATCAACCTCATGAAACTCGCGTACAACCACTTTTCTCTGAAACAGACAAGATTCAACAGCAAGATGATGCATCAACTGCCCCAGCTTCTGTATGAGGTATTCAAATATCTCCTTGGGCAGTGGTTTGGTGAGTATATCAGCAACTTGTTCCTTAGAGGGAACATACTCTAATTTGACCTTTTTTTCAAGCACTTTTTCCCAGAGAAAATGATACTTGAAAGGTATGTGCTTAGTCTTTGAATGCATGATAGGATTCTTTGAAATACTGATTGCACTTGTATTATCACAAAAGATGGAGATAGGTGGAGTACAAGTGATTTGAAAATCTTGCAAAGTTTGCATCATCCAAAGGAGTTGTGTGCAGCAAGATGCAACAGCCACATATTCTGCTTTAGCTGTAGATAAAGCAATTGAACTTTGTTTCTTGCTGAACCAAGATACTAATATGGAACCCATAAAGAATGCACCACCACTAGTGATTTTCCTATCTCCATGCTTTCTTCCCAGTTTGCATTTGTATATGCATGAAGTGTGAGATCTACATCTCTAGGATACCATAAACCATAGTTTTGTGTTCCTTGAAGATATTTGAAAATCCTCTTAACTGCCTGAAGGTGTGATTCCTTTGGATTTGCCTCAAATCTTCCAACTATTCCCATTGCATGCATGATGTCTGGCCGAGTACCTGTCAGATAGAGCAGACTACCAATCATGGATCTATAGGTTGGTTGATGTACTGTTGTTGATTCATCATTTGCGTTGAGGCTGCATCCTGTTACCATAGGGGTACATACCGGTTTCGAATCTTCCATGCCATATTTCTTCAAGATTTGCTTGAGGTACTTGGTTTTTGATAAAAAGATATCGTCTTTATTTTGTTGGATTTGTAAACCAAGAAAGTATGTCAGATCACCAAGCAAGGACATTTTGAATTCTTTTTGCATCACCAAAGCAAAGTTTTGACTCATAGCTTATACATTGCTACCAAAGATGATATCATCAACATACACAACAAGTATTAGCAATTTATCATTATCAATTTTTATATATAGATTGCTATCTGTTGATCCTTTTGAGAAACCTTGTTGATGGAGGTATTTGTCCAGACGATAGTACCAATCCCTTGGAGCCTGTTTAAGACCATAGAGTGCCTTCTTAAGTCTGCATACAATTTTTGGATCATTTCCAAGGATGAATCCATCTTGTTGCTTAATATACACTTCTTCTTCTAAGTCCCCATTTAAAAAGGCAGATTTCACATCCGTTTGAAATACTTTGAACTTTTGAAAGCTAGAAAGAGAAAGGAACATTCTTATAGCCTCTAGTCTAGCAACTGGTGCAAAAGTTTCTTCAAAGTCTATACCTTCTTGTTGTGCATACCCTTTACAAACAAGCCTGGCCTTGTTTCTAATGACTTCTCCATTTTCATTCAGCTTATTTTTGAATATCCATTTTGTCCCTATGACATTCTTATCTTTTGGTCTAGGAACCAACTCCCAAGTGTTATTTTTTTCAATCTTCTCAAGTTCTTCATCCATGGCCTTGACCCAGCATTCGTCTTTGGATGCTTCTCTTACATTTTGTGGTTTAGTGGAGGAGAGCAATGCTAGATAGGTTGAAGCTTCAGAAATACTTCTTCTTGTTTGTACACCTTCCTCTTTCTGTTCCAAAATTTGAGTCTCTGGATGGTTCTTCTAGACATACCTAGATGGAGTCTT
Source organism: Pinus taeda (assembly GCA_000404065.3). Classification (NCBI taxonomy): domain Eukaryota; kingdom Viridiplantae; phylum Streptophyta; class Pinopsida; order Pinales; family Pinaceae; genus Pinus; species Pinus taeda. The sequence continues at coordinate 53,031 of APFE031280716.1, read as the reverse complement.
TTCTTCTAACCTTATCTGTTCTTCTGGTGCCTTATGGGTTTCTTCTTCATCATGAATCTGATTTGATATTGAAGGATAGTCCTCATCATCTTCGAAGTCTTCATATTTTACTTGCCTAGGAGTGTTTCCTTCTTCATCAACCACTACATCAATAGTTTCAACAATTTTTCCAAGTCTTTTATTGTAACACTTATGCTTTGCTGTGGGGAGAGTAACCAAGGAGAATGCCTTCATCTTCTCTAGGTTCAAACTTGCCAAGGTTTTCATCAGTCTTTTTGATGTAGCATTTGCTTCCAAAAATTTTGAAGTATTTTACCGTGGGAGTCTTACCATACCAAAGTTCATGAGGAGTCCGAGTGTTGTTTACCCAGACGTTTGTCTTGTTGAGAATAGTAATTGCAGTAAATGCGGCTTCACCCCAGAAGGTTACGAGAGTTCCAGACTCATCAAGCATAGCACGAGCCATTTGTTGAATTGTTCTGTTCATCCTTTCCACTACTCCATTTTGCTGAGGAGTCCTTGTAGTAGAGAATTCCCTTCTTATTACATGTTCTTCACAAAAATCGAAAAATTCATCTGAGGTAAATTCCCCTCCTCAATCATACCTAAGGAATTTGATTATGCGATCTGATTCGTTTTCAACCAAGGCTTTGAATGCTTTGAACTTTTCGAAAGCTTCATCTTTATACTTCATAAGTCCTATCCAACACATCCTTGAAAAGTCATCAATGAACAATATGAAGTACTCTTCTCCTCGAGGTGATCTCTTCCTAGTTGGACCACATATATCAGTATGGACAAGTTCAAGTGGCCTGCTAGCTGATCTTTCCTTCTCAAGGAAATTAGTTCAAGTTTGCTTACCAAACTGACATGATTTTCATATTGTATTGTCTAGAATTCTAATGTCAGGGATATCATGAATCGCTTGATATTTGCATGCTTTCCTTATCTGAGAGAAGCTTAGATGCCCCAATCTTCTGTGTATTCATCATTCTTACTTAGATAGCATTGTTGTTGTCCTCCTTTGAGTACGTATAAATTATTTGGAGTTCTTATGCCTTTGATCACTGTTTCTCCTGTATCAAGCTCACAAAAAATACATCCATTTGATCGAAATATTACCTCATTTTTTTTATCACACATTTGATTGACACTCAATAGATTATGCTTTAAGCCATTAGCATACATAACATTTCCAGCTATGACCTTCTCTTTCAAACGAACAGAACCTTTCCTTTTATGAGTGCAGGGGTGTCATTTCCAAATGAGGCCTTCTTTTCCTTTTTTAAGGCACTATATGACTGAAGTTTTTCTTTATCACCTGTCATATGTTTCGAGCATCCACTGTCGATGTACCACTGATTTTCCTGTCCTTCTGCATATAAGGTTATCCCGCATCTTTCTGGTTGTGTTTCTTTCTTTCTCCATGTTTTGGGACTCAATGAAGCTTGTTCCTTCTAAGTTGTTTGTCAAAACCTACTCCTGCATTCAGAATCTTCATGCCCGAAGTTGTTACAAATAGAACATTCTATTTCATTTTCAAGAGAAGAAAAGTTATTGTAGGTTCTTTTCATGATCCCAATCATACTTCTTTGTTTTTTGAGCTTCTCTAGTCATGATGGTCTTGTAGGCAACACATTGAGCAGCTTTGTGTCCAAATTTATGACAAGGGAAACATTGGTCATTGAAGAAACTCTTGTGATTATCAAACCTACTGACCAAATGATTGTAGTTTCTATTGTCATCCATTCTTGAGGCAAATTGAGTACGATTTACCTACAGTTGGTTGTAGCTTCCGTTCATCCTTGATGTAAATTGCCCCTAATTTACTTGGTGCTCTCTGTTCATCCTTGAAGTAAATTGTTTTACCTGGTGATCTACATTATGCCTTTGTTGTCGATTGTCAACCTGTTAACTTTTCCTTGCTGCACCAAGATAACTTTTGGAGGTGGATGGCTTCTGTGCTTGAGATGCTTCTTCAAAATATCCGAGACATTTCTTGATTAAAGGATAACGCTGCACTTTGATAATCTCATCTAAAGTTTCAGATCCTTTAGCAAATCTAAGATTAAGGGCTTTTGTTTTCTCAATTTCTTTTCTAAGTCCCACAATTTCACATTCTAACTTTTCATTGTGTTTATCTCTTTCAACAAGTTGAAATGTCAGAGTATCTATAATCATATTCTTTTCCTCTAAACAAATTTTAAGTTTAGAAATTTCTTCATAAAGACATTCTTCATCTATAGCATCCAAGAAATCATCATCTTCAAAGGCCATCAAAAGTCTATCATCATTACATTGTTCATCTTCATCACTATTTGAAAGTCCATCACTGTCTTCATGTGTATAATAGCTCTTCTTACTTACATTCTGTTTACGATTCCATCTAATTGGTTCCTTACCTTTATCTTTATGAGGACACTTGGCAACATAGTGACCGACTCTTCCACAAGCAAAGCATTTGAAATGTAGCTTACCTCTAAATCTTCCAGTCCCCTGTTGAAGGTTCTTGACAAAGTTTGATTCTTCCTCTCCTTCTGACATATGTCCTGACTCATTGTAATCTCATTTTCCTGAGGCTTTGAATGCAGCTTATCTCCTGTCTGATGGTCCTCCTTTCCTCATTTTGTATGCAGATAGGATTCCGTGAAGCTGTGACATGGTAATGCTCTATAGGTCATGCTTTTCTTCTATGGCAGAAAATTTTGAATCAAACTTAGAAGACAAGGATCTTAGAACCTTTTCAACCAGAGCAACTTCTTTTATTTCTTCACCAAAGTTTTTCATACAGTTAACAATCTCATCAATGCGTAAGAAATAGTCAGCCACACTTTCATCATTTTGCATTCTGAGATTTTCATATTGAATTCTGAGAGTTTGTAGCTTTGCTCGTTTTACCTGATCATCTCCTTCATAGCTCAGAATGATCTTGTCCCATATTCCTTTTGCGGTTTTGAGTTTCATAACCTTGACGAATTTTGATTGAGATAGACTCCCTAATAGAGTATTGACAGCGTTAGCATTTGTTTCATATTGCTTTTTACCAGCCATATCTGTAGGAGTTGCTGATGGAAATGTGTATCCTGTTTCTATGATATCCCAGACTTCTGTACCAAGAGATTGAAGATAGGTTGTGATTCTTACCTTCCAATAGACAAAGTTGCTACCATCAAAAATTGGTGGCATGATTGATGCCTCCTTTTCGTAGTTGCTCATGATGATAGATCTTCCTTCAAGCGATCAAGCTTCTTCTGAAGGACCTGCTCTGATACCAATTGTTGGAAATAATAATGAGGGGGGGGAATCAGTATTATCAAGTCAATTTTTTTCATTTCATACACAAATTGGTATACGCTACTTGAGTTAGTGAAAATAACATATATACGCAACTTCAGTTAATGAAACTAGCATATAAGTTGCAGACTTATAATTTAATTTATTCTTCAGATGTTGTTCATAAATTTGTGTGTCAGAACCATATAAACAGTAACCAGAAACAGAAAATAGAGTAGACAATCACACATAAGAACACAAGATATAAGGTGGAAACCCAATGTGGGTGAAAACCACCTGCTGCAATTTGTCTCTATCTTCTTTCAATTTAGAAACTTCTTTTTACAATGTTTTTGTACTGGTGTAGTCTTTATACCAGTACGCACGCTGCCAACCTGCAGAAGGCTACAACCCTTCTCTTGTTTCTCCAGCTTCTCTTGGAAGGGAGCTACAACCCCCTTAGCTCTTGTACTAGTTGAGGTACTAGTATGTAGGTGCTGACCTACAGAAGGCTACAACCTTCTCTTTTCTTCCAGGGACCACGTTTCATAAATTTTCAGACTGGATCCATGAATAACATCAATCAAACATCAAGTATATCTGCATCAACCAATCTTCTTTGTACAACCCAATGTTGAATCAAATAATTACTTCTCTGAATGTTGTAACCAGAATAATAACAGTAACGAGACACCAATCTTGAACCCAGAATACTGCAGCAATAAACCGAAGTAGCTAAAACATATTTTATGAGACGTACGCTACTTCAAGATGAGGAACATGCATGCATACACTTCTGTATAAAGGTAAACATGCGTATACGCTTCTTTGAATTACTAAACCAGCGTGTGTATGCATCTTCGCTGCGCCAAACCTGCGTACAGATCTATGAAAGACAGTTTTCCCTTTTCGAGTATTCAAGCATTAATTATACCTAGATTATCAGATTCATAGATCAATTCATGTGTCAAATATAATAGATCAGAATCACATACAGATACTACTATTCAAGTCTTGAGATTTGACCCTTCAATAGAACTTATCCATCTTGTAACACTCAGGTTCCTCCTTGATTCAGATCCAGCTATGCACCATAAACCAATCACCAGTATTCCAGATCTTGCTCCTCATAATATATTCAACACTTCAGTCAATTTACTTGCCAAATGATCTCTTCCTTTTTATAGTCTTGGCCTTACTCAAACCATGGCCCAAAACCATAGGTAACCAATACAAGGGACCCAATACCTGGGTTCAATATTTTGGACGCAATACCAAGGTCCAAAACCATAGGTCCAATTACCATGGACCCAAAAATTATCTTTCCACACGTATGCGCTTTTTCGTGCATAAAAGTGCGTGTATACGCATACGCGACTTTTTATCATCAATACCGCGTATATACGCGACCTGGTTAAAAGGAACCTGCGTATATGAATTTTTCTTCCATTCTGAGAGCTTGAACTGTGATCTGCCACCTGAATGTGTTTCCATCAAGGACAACACCTTTGCCATAATGGCAACAAGAATTGTTGCTTACATGTATTTTGCACAATAAACTTGAAATAAAAAAATGTACCCTAGTTGATAATTAATGCTTTGAGTGAATGAATTGCTTTTAATAAGATAATTTAATTCTCCAACATAATGTTAAAATTTTAACAGCATTAGCTAAAGGCGTTGTGTTAGGGCATCATATTTCTTCTAAAGCTATGAGAGTGGATCTAGCATGGTAAAAGTAATACTAAAATTTCCAACTCCACGAAGTTACTAAAAACAAAGTGGGAAGCTTGCTCGAATACATAGGTTAATATCAATGATTTATTGAGAATTTTACTCAATTAGCTCATCCTTTGTTTTCTTTCCTTACTAAAAACATTGACTTCGTATCGATAGATAGCTACCAAAGTGCCTTTGGCGATTAAATTACACTATAACAAAAAAAAAAAATCTTGTTGTAATTCATTTTATAAATAAGTTTCAACATTATATACTTGAATACTTGTAATTTTTCATATTGACTAGAGGGTTGTTACTATTGCATGGATTTCATATAACCATCATAAGGAATCCAGGAAAAGACAATGTGGTAATACATTTCCTCTCTAGGCTTACCACAAATAAAAATGAACCACCTATTGAAGATTATTTTCCTTACAAACGTCATTTTTTTTAATATGTATTAAATCACCATGGTTTTTAGATATCATTAACTATTTAGCTACAAGGAAGCTTCCACCTCACCTATGTCCAAGGGAACAACAAAAATCATCAAGTAGAGGTGGGGGCTTTCATGGATTGATGGATGCCTCTTTTACATAGGATCAAATATTGTTATTTGACAAAGTGTGAGAGAGGATAAGATCCATGACATATTAAATGATTGTCATGATGGCCCTTATGGATGCCATTTTTCATATGGAGAGAGGAACAATTACAAATTACTCCTTCAATGGTACTACTGGCTCTCGATTTTCCAAGATGCCAAATACTATCTGAAAAGATGTGATAGTTTCCAATGCATGTGAAAGTCAGTTCAATTAGATGAGATATTATTATAGACACAATTAGTGATAGAACCCTTTAAGAAATGGGCTACTGATTTCATTATAACTATCAACCCTCCATGTCAATGAAACTCCTACATCCTGGTTTGCATATATTACATTAGAAAGTGGTTGGAAATAAAGACACTCCTAGCCCACAATAGAACAAACAGATGCAAACTTCCTCTATTTTGAAATATTTATTAGATTCATAGTACAAAGAGAGATCTTCACTAATGGAGGAATAGTTCACCTCAAGACTCATTTATGACATCATGGAAAGATATAATATTAAACACATGGTCACAATGCCATATCATCCCTAAGGAAATAGACAAGTAGAAGAAACCATTAAGATTATTGAGGCCATCATAATAAATACTATTAAACTCCAGCTCAAGGATTGGAAAAATATACATATAGAAGAATTATGGGCCTATTGGATGACATGGAAGAACATTATTGCTTGTACTCTATATGATCAAGTTTATTGAAATATCATTATTTTATCGATAGAGACAGAACTACAGACCTTGAGAAAAACGATACAACTTTGCAATAACTTAACTGAGGCACAACAATAAAGACTTCTATAAATAATTGAGTTAGATGAACTTCATCAAGTTTCTCTAGATAAAACAATTGTTATCCAGCAACAAAGAGCTCAGTGGCATGACAAGTTTATAAAGATAAAAGATTTAAATTTGAAGTTTGATCCTTGTTCTTTGATTTAGGATTCAAGGACTTCAAGGGAAAAATTTTCACCCAATGGATTAAGACATATGATATTGACACCATGTATGATGATGGGTCCATTGAGATTTGTACCATAGATGAGGAACGGATTCAAGTGTTGGAAAATGGGGCACAAGCCCCAATCAAAATAACTTTTTTTTAGAAAGATCATTAAAGGATGTACAGACAATGATTTGGAGATTGCCTGTAAGGGAGAAATCCCCACTGAATGATTCATTTTTATTTCTTATTTTTGAAGAAAAAATAATAATAAATTAAGAAATAAATCATCATGATACTTGCAGGTTCTTGACACTTTTGTTGTTGCTGCTAATAAACACTCCCTAGAATTTATCATGATGCAGGGAATGGTACAACCCTATGGTTGCAACATCATTGATTTAGCACAAATATGATGTGGCTACAAGATCTTCTATAGAACAAAATAAACACTAACTAATGTAACATAATTGTTGCAACACCTTCAGGCTAAGTTATCACAACAACCATGTTGCAACACCATTTGCAATCGTTGTTGCAACACCTCTCAACTAAGCCAAGACAATGTATGTTGTTGTGACACCTTTCAAAAAAAATTGTAACAACACCAGTTCTAAGTGAATATTGTAATACCTTCATTGAATAAGAGTTACAACCTTATTCTGGTTCCATTTCCAACATCATAAAAGAATATTGTGCATGACATGACTATTGTCACCAACCTAAAGAGAACTACCAACTCATGGTAAGCATTCAAAAAGTATGACTTTCCTTGCATAAGACTGATATTGAAGTGACATAATTACAATTACCTTGGCACGATTTAATGTATCATTTTACATTAACCTCTATATCACTCCACCATAGCTACACCCTATGACATGACCCTTTCCATTAACTGATAATTATACTAACCTTAATTGGAAGTTTTCACTTCATGTGCATTATCAAGCCTTGTGCAAAACACTACATACATTAAGATTCCAACTATTGATGCATATGTAACTTTATACATATATTCCATCTCTTCCTGAGTCTTGGAACACATATCCTTACTTAGTTTGAAATGACAAGCCCAAGGTGTAGTAATTGGTTTTGCATTCTGCATGTTAAATCTTTCTAACACCTTTTGTATGTACTCACTCTAAGACAATGTTAATTTGTGATTTTTCCTGTCTCTAGTTATTCTCATACCAAGGATTTGTTTTGCAGCACACAAATCCTTCATTGCAATTTAATTTGTCAATTTTCCTTTGAAAACATTTATTTCCTGCGTGTTATACCCTTCAACAAGCATGTCATCTATATACAATAACAATATAATATAGTTGCCATCTTTTTTTCCTTTTGAGATAAACACAATGATCAAAGTGACAATGATGATGAGCTGGTAGTTTTGGTCATTAAATTTCTAAATCCTAAACCTACCATCTTCAATCATTTCTCCCACTCAAACTAGGAACCCTTCTCTCTTGCAATTTTATTAGCCAAATAGACCTTCAGCTCCGATACCAGTTGTTAGAAAAATATATATTACATAGCAATTGAACACATAAAATATTGCAAAAACAAAAACACAGAAAATGCTTAAAACAAGAGAGACACAAATATACGTGGTTCACCCAATTTGGGCTACATCCATGGAGAAACATCTAGTCCTTCCTTTATATTATCCAGCAAAATGAAGAGATAAAACCTACAAAATATTTGTTGTAATTTCATCATCGCTCTCGCATGGTCTCCTCTCTTCTTTCTCACTCAAAATAATAATACACAGTGGCAATACAATTCCCTCATATAAACTAAGGGTCACCTTCTAGGGAAAAAACCCTAAATTAACATAACTTCTACCATCAGATCATCCGCCTAATGAACAACTCAGATTGACTACAAAATTACAATATTTTACAAGGCAATTTTTCATATGTTTTTAGCTTTAGCCCCCCCGGACCCCCTTGAAGATGATTAAACAGGTGTCATTATCGCCCCGTTAGGAATTGGGGTCCAGCACAGTGATACCTCTAAATAAAGAAGATAACTAGGCTCCACACCAACATGTAAAAATATGACAGGGGTTCAACAATGATGTTGCACTTGAGTTTTCTCTGAACTTGCATAATGACAAAAAAATAATATGGGAACACCAATTCTAGGAATGAGGATATCGTAGCCACTATGTTAGGGTTGTTTTAGGTAGGACAATAGTCATACACCCAAGAGAATTTGTGACCAAGGATGATGGAAGAATTCATGGAGGAAGGAGAAATATTAATGAATAAAGGAAATGACATAATTAAAATATCCTTGCCATAACTTTGGGTTGATGTAGCAATTTTTTTCCCAAAGTGTTTTACCTATGATGGATGCAATGGAATCAATTTATGGAAAATCTGAAGTTGATGGACCACTTTAGGAATGAAAGGATCATAAATATGCCCCTTTTCATATGGAAAGTGTTACAGTAGATGGCCACTGGCATTCGAAAGGCCATACGGTCTAATGATTTTGTCTCACACCATTATCTCATCAAGCTACTAGTGTTTCATGTGCTATAGTAAATATGCCACACTTGGGATGACCTTGTGAGGATACCTAAGTTAGAGGCACCCTTGGTTACAACCCTAGAATAAGTAGCTAACACAACATAGAAAGAATTAGTTTCTATAATAGTTGAAGAATCCATGGAAAAAGTAACTTTTGCAACACCTAAAGCATCCAAATTAGTAGTAGCTACTGCAACACTTGAAGTATCCACACTAGTAGCAACTACTAAAACACTAGAGGCATCAACAAAGCCACAACAACTAAAGGAGGAAGCAAAATACAATCATGATAACAACCTCAAAATAATTGGGATTCATCTCCTCACTAAAAGGATCATGGGCATGACTAAAATTCCCTCACATGTGACCATTCCTAAAATCAAGAGAATGAGGTACTCAAAAAAGGAGTCGGTCCAGCGTGCTATAACAAAAACAAGGTGGTAGAGTAGGAAGATTCAGCAAACCATTTTGCAACACAAGAACTAGCAAGGGTAGTGGGATAAGAAATAGATGTCCTTGTTGAAACACAATAACCAATAGGGATGTTTGAAGAAGAGGTGGAAACCCTTGTTGAAGCACAAGAACTAGTAGGGGAAGGCTTGGAAACACCTCTTGAAACATACAAAGAAGTAGCGAAAGGCTTGGAAAACTCCATTGAAACATAAGAACCAGTAAAGGAAACTATGAAGACCCCTAATTAACAGGGGAAGTCCTGGAAGAAGGATTTTTTGTAGAATGGGGAGATGATCATAGGGATTAAATAGGTTATGAGGAGGTTGCAACACTATAAATAGGAGTAGAAAAGACAAAAATAGTTGTATCTCAACAATCCATTTCTATTGTACATGCCCTAAGGAAAATCCACAAGGAAAAGAGAAATCAAAAGCCTACAGGTACATTTTTTTGCACCATTACATTCATTTATTATTAGAATAAAGATAATATTAGAGAAGAGAAACAAGAACCTGCAACATGAGATTGAGATCCTAGAGGCTAGGTTGAAGGCCTATCAATCCTTTAAGGGATTTGACTACCTTGCTCAAGGATTTGGACTCCATATTGTCCCAAGGAATAAATATGGACCAATTCCTAGCATAGAGTAACTATTTCAAGAAAAATTATAGAGAGATGGGACCTTCATCCAAGAAAAGGTCATTCAAGGAGGACATGCCTAAATTACAAGAAGCGACCACTCAGACAAAGACCAAACTTGTGGAAAAAAACTATTCAAACAAACATACAAAACATATGGGGAAGGTAAAAGAATATAAATGGAAAGAAATAATGGCAACTAATGGAAAGGGAATGCTTCTAGTAAGGGAATATGGCTAGGTTTTCAAGAGCCTCAAAGAAATATCGCAAAACACTTAGAAGCCCACAAGTTTAAATGGGGCCATTGGAAGAAGGAGATCAAAATAGAGGTAGAAAAACATTTTCAACTATAGGGCTAGGTGGCAAGACTAGAGTACAAAAGAAGAAAATTGACCTGTTGGTAGAATTTCCCCTTAGTTGCATGGCACTATCTCCTATATACGATATATATTTACATGAAAAGTATCTTATGTTTCAGAGAAGGGAATTGATGGAAAGTAATCTTTATAAGACAACATCTCCAACCTCCTTTCTTGAGGCTTACTATGAAATACAAAATGAAGAAAATAATTCACTTTGTGAACTCTATCAATACAATATTTTTCTTTACCATGACCATACATGGAACCCCAATCATTTTTGGGGGATTCCAACTAAGGGCATTTACATCATATTTAAGTTATCATGTTAACTGGAATATTTCTTACCAAGTAGCGGAAAGAATTATATCTGTAACCTATGGGTTATATGGGATTACATATGGGTAAACTCTTGATCTCATGCATATGGGTAAAAGTCCTTGCCACATATTACATATGGGTAAACTCTTGATCTCATGCATAATTCATGGGTCACACAAAACAAGAGGCAATAGATCACTATATGACATGATACAGTTTCTAACTAAATCAAGGTCAGATAGTTGTGCTACAATATGGGGATAGGTCATAGAGGACATGAGGAAAAGAGATCCATTCAATCCTCAATCTTACAGTGACCTTAGAAAGAGTTCCTAAGTACATCAGATGCATGTAAATTTTTAAAAATAATGGGTTGAGTTGAACTTCGATTACCCTATGATATGGATTTTGACCTCAAAGGATCAAACTGATTACAACATGCCCAAGGAGAGAGAAGATACCTATTGGAAAGAGATTTCAAGAAGGAAGGGTTATCACTCTTCTTATGACATGGGAGAAATTATTATAGTATCAACAATCTTCATGTCAGTCACTACTACTCTGACTCAAACTAGTTATTAAGTTACATAGGGACATGCAACAAATTTTTCTAGTGAGAGATGGAAAGCATCCAAATTGGCATGTCTTCCTACACCTATTCACCTCCTTATGAAGACTCTTTTTTTTTTTATTCATTTCATCCCATAACTCATTTTTTATTACAATGATGTGCTTTTTACCAAGGTACAATATTTATATGATTATTTCATTTGTAATGTTAATTCTTGTGTATTAAGGAATTAATCTTCCTTTTTATGCTAACTAACAAGAAATCATGAGGAATACTCCAAACATGTTCATACGGGTGTTTTTGGAGGCATCGGTAGAGGATTACTTGAGGGGTTCATTTGTTTCAAAACCTTTAGTTCATGTTGTTGCAATACCTCTAGCTCACTTTGCTACAAAACCTCTAGGTAACATTGATGCAATCCCTCTAGCACATTGTTGTTGCCACATGTTCATGTTGTTGCAACACCTCCAGTGCATTGTTTCTATAAAACCCTTGGCACGTCGATTGTTGATGGTAACTACAAAAACTACCTATCCATGACGTTGCAACCCCAAAAATAGTTGTAATAGCATGAGAATCCTATTGTGTAGATTAACCAGCAAATGCACAACTATCACTATAATTTGCTTAGTAACAAAATCGACCACTTGCTACCATGTGAAGGAAACTACAAAGATGGTTGGACCCATCCAACATGGAGGATTTGACTATACCTATTTTGACTCAGCCTCCAACCTATCATGATGGCTAAGTGAGTTAGCAACTATCTGACCATTCTATGTTTGGGAAATTTTGTTGTAATAGAAGGAGATATTCTAAGAATTTGAGATTCTCATGGTTATTCTCTAACTTCTTGGTTAATATATAAGATTGAGGAATCATGTATACGTACCTTGCTTTACTCAATCAAAGTGGAGGAGGAACTATATTATTATATCTACATTTTGATTACTATTTATACAAGTTCAATTATTCTTGTTTAATTTATGTTCTATGCATGTGATGTGTTAATAACATAGGTGTTGTATTGTACAATTAATTAGTACCTCATATAAGGAGGTATTCCCCCTCCTTAGTTAGGTATTACATGTATTAGAGATAGAATAACTTCCATTTCATTTGTATCTTAGTTTATTTGATAAATCACTTTGTTTCTAGTTGTTAGTATTGTTTCAGTATGATTAAATTAGTAATTTACTCTGTTTTCTAATATGTAGTTTTAATCTTGTTTCAACTTCTCAAATTTGGTTTCATATATTACAATTTCCTTACCTAATCAATTCATTTCAACACATGAATTCATGTTACAGATTTAAGGATCAAATAGATAGCATGACCAAGCCACCAAATTACTTTCCTACTAATTTATTTACTTTTCAAAAAGAGTGATTTACTTTCTTACTAATCTTGTACATTTCAACAAGAGTGATTTGTTTTCTTGCCAATGTGCTTACCTTCAGCAAGAGTGATTTACTTTCCTTCCAATGCGCTTACCTTTCAGCAAGAGTGGTTTAATTTCCTACCAAGTGTTCTTACTTTCCATCAAGAGTGATTTCCCCTTCTACAAGAGTGATATAGTTAACATTTCAATTCTTGCATGTGTGTGTTGGTTCTCCGTTTTGTCTTATTTTTTATCTGTCTCTCATGTTGTCGATTGGATAAATGAGTATTTTCGAAGAGTATTTGCTACTTCTTTGTTTTAATAGGATTAAAATGGCATTAATAAGAGTTTAATTAAGGCTTGTATGTTGCAGGATTAAAACACGTTTATTATACTTTGGGATGTGCCTGCACCAGTGCATTCACATGCATGCACCATTGCACTTACCTACCTGCACCATGCATTGGGATTCCTGCACTAGTTACAGTAGCTTCTTGCACTATGCTGAACTCAAACCTGGTCTTGTGCTCTATTCATGAACGCAGTGGTATTTTGAATTGTATCAGCTGTTGACTTATATGATTTTTATAAGAAGAGTTTCGGCGTAACTCACATAAAGAAATACTTTTGCCGACACGTTTCGAACCAACTAGTGTGGTTCATCGTGAGGACAAGTTGAAGAGACAGATCTAGTTTAGCGCTTTAAATAGTGCAAGCAGAGATTCCAACAGCTACAACCGATTAACGTCTAATTTAGACCCAAGGACCTTGATAAATTATTATTATTATTATTGTCATTATTATTCCTGATATTTACTATTTTATTAGCGGAAATAAGAAGAATAAGGTAAAAAATAAAATAAAATACTAGTTTATTTATTTAAATTCTTAAAAATAATTATATATAACTATCTTTATCTTTAATATTTCCTATTATATTTATGGTATTAGGATAAATTAGGTAAATAATTACCATATTTACTTAAAGTTGGTTTAAAAAATTAGTTAATTACATTATTTAATAATTATTATATATATGCATATATATATATATAATTATATATATATATTATATATATAACTACATTATATGATTTTGTTCCTTGGATTGCTATGGCGCATATGGTATCAAAACATTTAGTCCCTCCATAAGAATAATGTGCGCTTATCTATCACAATTTCTAATGAACCATCCCAGTAGTTGGCCTTTCAACAAGCCAGTGAGTTCAGAGCTTTGGCTTGGAATTGGCAAGTATTTTGAGATTATCAAGAATCCCATGGATTTCGAAAAATGTGGAACGGTCTCATCAACCAATGAGTTGTGATCCTCTGCATTGCGTGTTTCTATGTTGTTTGCTGAGATTTGATGCAGATGTTTATGTTGGAAATAAAGCTCTGCCAACTCTATTCAACTTTACAGTCAATACTTTCGAGAGTATCCTCGGCTCCATGGTCTTGCTCCAACAAAGAAAATACTCCACGATATCAGTGGTGTAATAAAACCTTCTAGAACAACTATGCTTCTTGGACCTCCAAGCTCTAGAAAGACAACTTTATTGTTGGCTCTTGTTGGGAATCTCGGCTTTGATCTCAAAGTATCTGGTAAAGTGACCTATAATCTGAATGAAATGAATGAATTCGCACCTCAAAGAACATTGGCATACATTAGTCAAAATGATCTACATCATGGCGAGATGATTGTTAGAGAGAAATTAGATTTCTTTGGCCGCTGTCAAGGAGTGGGAACCAGATACGAGATGCTTTCTAAGCTCCCAAGGAGGGAAAAGGAATATATGAGGAGGTGTTTGTTGTGGACCTGTTGAATCCCCGAAAATCGGGTCAACAACAAGGGGGATACCCGCCCGGTCCGGACCTTGGTTGGCAGCTCCTTATCCGTTTGGTATAGCGGGTCCAACTAGGGATAATGGGACCAGTTTCCCAATCTAAGGGTGTGTGTGTGTGCAGAATTGGATGTTGTTGATCTAAAAGTTCCTATCTAAACTACTTTAATCTAACTCTATGCTATTGTAATCTAATGAAAACAGCACATCTAATCTATGCTAACCCGGGATGTAATTCTTCTATTATGCGATCTAAAGAGATTTCAAATAATAACTGGTAATAAAGATCATTCAGCGATTATAAGAATGGAAATCAATTTAAGATGAACCACTTTGCATAAAAAGTTTAGGCAAAACAGTTGTGAACAGCATATCGCATAATAAGTTATTCACACATTAAACATAAATAAATGGCTCCACCATACAAAAGTGCCAAATGGTAAACACAAACATTCATGTAATAACATATAAACAAACTAAAACCGTATATTGCTTTAAAATATAAGCAGAAATGGTCAAGAGATAAAAGTACCATTTATGACTGGTCCTACTCATAAGCTTCAAGCAACAATGATTTATCTCTCTTTGTTCTAATATCTACTAAGAGTACAGAAGTGCAACATCAGTAGCAGATACCAAATGCAAACATCAATAAATCTTGATCTGTTCATTCATCAAAACCTCCTCTGAGGGTGCAAAATTGCATGTTCTGAGGACAAGTTTTTGACAAATTTCTGGACCCTTCTCTAAATGCATGAGAAGGGTTTAAATACTGCTAACTAAATAACTTAATTACATAAATTTAGGATACGGTTTAAATGGCCGCCCTTTTTCTAAGCAAACTTATTTCTAAAAAATCGAATCTAATTCATAACTATTTCTGCTTTTGCTCCTTAATGTTGCAAGCATTCAACATTTTCCTAGGAAGAGTCGGCTGGTTGCCTTCCGCTTTTGTTTGAGTTAAGCAAATAGAAATGGCAAGCGCTGGCACCATTTTTGAGTAAACTAGAAGATATTTTTTTGGGAATCATCCTCTGGCTAGGTGAATTAACTGCGTATATACTTGGTAATGACCAAAATTTCCCTCAAATTGCTTCTGCCTTTGCTATATTGATTTCCGGACTTGCGAATGACTAAGCAAGTTAGGGACCTTGCTTTCTGAACAATTTTCTTAGCGCATTGAAAACTGCCTCCGTTCTTTGATCCGGGCCTTTCTGGTGTGTTTTTCGCCTTTAGCGCCATTTCCTTTACTGGGTATAAGCTTCAGGATTTTTTGTAAACATGTTGCTTTTGTGAGCTTTTGACCCTGAGTGTTGAGTCGGCTATTGATGTCAGCATCTGTTCAGAAATGATCTGGAATCTGCGGTTCCATTGCATGCAGTACCCGTTTATGAGGGCATCTCTTCTCTGTCTCCGAGTCTTGACGCTTTCCCTTTTTCTTTAGATGTTTCCTGTTTTTCATTCCTACAGTTCACGCAAAGGAAAAGAGTAATGACAATAAATATTGACGCGAAAGCTCTAAGCTCTACGAAAGTATAAAATAATGCCACCCATTCTGAACTGACTCTTCGACAAACACAAAATTGTCCTTCATTAACACTTTGGCGTACATTCATTAATTTTCTTTAAGGTGCACATCCACTTTTTTGGTTTACTGACAGCTTTTCTTGAATGTTGAGCCGAGGAATATTTGCCATGGGCGATTTCTGTAACTTGCATTACGTTATCGTGTTATCGCATTTTGTCAAGATTGTGATATCGCAGATCGCAGATCGCAGATTGTAGCATCACAACATCGCAGCATTGTAGCATCGCAGCATCGTGTTTATCACAGCATCATGTTTATCGCAAGATCGCAGATCGTGTTAGATCGTTATGTGTTGTTTATGCGATGTTGCGACATGTGATGTCGTATATCGGCCATCGGAGATTTCTTAAGATCTTCATTTATGGGCGCTTCTTAATGTATGCGATGTGATGAATTCCGCGTCGCTTTTTCGCAGTTTTTATTGTGCTCATAAAGAAATGTTCTACTCTCTTCTTGCAATGCGATATATTTTTAAGGAGTATAATACAAAAAAAAAAATTGAATTTTTTACTAAGGGTCCCCACTTGTTTTATTTTATTTCTAATACTAAAGAAGGAGGGGGGTTGTTGGTGGCCACAACAATGGAAATTCACTTGGAAGAACCAGTTATCTCTTCTTTTCTTATTGAATCTTAACTTCCAAAACAAAAAAAAAAATTATAACTCTAAATTTTGTTATGGACAGATGGAGTACATTATGCCTTATCCTATCAATGACATTTTGTTTCAACCTCTTTTTATTCTAATTTCTTTGCTTCCTCAGGCTTGTCCTTGTATTTACATCAGCCATTACTTGGTCTTGTAAAGATAAAATAAAGTTTTCTCTGTGTGCCAGTTTTTAAAATATGCTCGTTTGTCGTAGGTAGAGTCTCTGCTGCCAGAAGGCTTCCATAGCCTCGACAGGGTTACCTGTTACCCAGCAATGATCCTTTATCCTGGTTAAGGTGATCTACAACTTTCAAAGAAAAACTCACATTGACACTTTTTCTTTGATTTTCTTTTTTATTCTTAAAGAACAATGTCTTGGTTTGGTAGCCAAATTATGACACAGTCATTCACTTGGTTTACACTCTTGCTGAACAAGCTGGCTCGTGATGAGACCCCTTGTCTTTTGATTTTAACAATCTTGAGTCATTACCCTGTTTTGATGGACAATATTGGCAAAGTTAGCAAGTTATAATATCTGTGATCATTATAAGTCGGCTCGTGATGAGACCTCTTATTCTTTAAGATATAGGGTTTCTTGGATTGTTCCTCTGAATGTTGCGATTTTTCTTTAATCAGGGAGGAAGTCATTATTTTCCTTAAGAAAGCTCTGGACGACAATAATAGAGTTTGAAAATAGTTGTTTTACAGAGAATCCTTATTTTGTTATTGATACCTTTCATTGTGCTGATATAAAACAATTTCTTTGCCAAAAGGTTGCTTTCGTCAAATTTTTTGAAGTTGAAACTAGTATCATATCTAGGCTAAAGTTTTTAACTGTATCTGCCAATAATAAAGATCAGATTCTAAAAAAAAAATTGCCATTTATACAAGCTGAAAGCTCAAAATCTTAAAGAGGATTGGTGTCTTTTCCGTGAATACCTATAGTAACCATTTACAACTGTTTTTATTTATAAAAAAAAGAAAAGAAAAACTATTCTATAAAATAGAAGAATAATCTTCTATGGAAAATATATTTTAAGGATTTGCCCATTAACAGGCAAATGATCCCTTCTACCTGCTAAATCCTGTGAGACAAACATTGATGGACCTATGACTTCAACAATCTGAAAAGGGCCAAGCCACATTTTTTGAAATTTCGTATGTTTGCCTTTTTCTTCATGTGCCTTATCCCATTTTAAAACTAAATCTCCCATTTGAAAAAAAAAATTGGTCATTATGCTTGAATCAAAAGAGGATTTTATTAGCGCTTGATGATGAGCATGGGTTTTCTTAGCTTGTTCTCATTGTTCTTCTAATTTAATTATTTCCATTTGTCTTAGTTGTATGGAGGAAGTAGGTACTTCATCAATGTATTGTATTAAAGACAAGGAGGGAATGACTAAGTGAGTTGCAAGAACCACTTCTTTTCCATAAACTAAATTAAAGGGAGAAGTGTCGATCGAAGCTTTTTTCGTTATTCTATCTGCCCATAAAGCATTTACCAAAGCTTTATGCCAATTCTTTTGGTTCTGGTCAACTGTTCTTTTAATAATCCTGATTAGGTTTTTATTTGTCGACTCAGCCAACCCATTACCTTGTGAATAGTAATTGGCCGAATATTTTAGTTTGAACCCTCTTTTAAGTGCAAATTCAGTCATTTCCAGAAAATTATGATGCATTATCAAACATTAAAGCCGATGGCAATCCAAACCTAATGATTATAAATTGATCTATGAATTCAATAATATTTTCAGAATTGGCTGTCTTGAGAGGAACTGATTCTACCCATTTAGTAAAATAATCTGTTGCCGTGAGGATGTATCTATGTTGCTTAGAAGAGTGAGGAACGATCTCACCTATTATGTCCAAGCCCCACTGAGTGAACGGTTGGTCGATGTTCACTAGCTGTAGTGGCAGGGACGGTTTCTTTTGTCTTCCAGCAATAGTTTGGCAGACTTGACATTTCCTTACGTAACTGTGTGTCTTTAAACAGTGTAGGCCAGTAATATCCTGCACGTAAGATTTTATGTGCAGTAGCGTCTCTAGCATAGTGTCCGCCTGATGGTCCGTCGTGGAGTTCCTGCAAAACTTTTTCAGCTTCATTTTTTTCAAGACATCTAATAAGAATAGAATCATAATTCTTTTTAAAAAGAATATCATTTATAAGCTGATATTGTTTAGCTTTCAACCTCAGAGCTCTTTTCTTAGTGTGATCCATGTGTGATGGAGCATACTCGTTCTTAATAAAATAAATGATGTCAGCATACAATGATTCTGCATCGTTTAGGCTTACCTCACACATTTGTACCTCTTTAGATGAATTTTCAGAAATTTGCGATGCTCCAGCTAACATTTTGCAGAAGCCTTGACCTCTTACTATGTTTGCTGGTTTGATTTCAAGGTCGTATTCTTGTAAAGCAGTGATCCAATTGGCCCTTTTCTCACCCACATCCTTCTGTACTAGAAGATTTCTTACCACTGGGAATGATACTATGATCTTAGTACGGGTTTTAAGTAAGAAAGCTCTAAAATATTTGATTGCTTTGAAAACAGGATAGGCCTGTTTCTCCACGTCTGGATAATTGAGTTCAGTACCTTGTAAATTTGAGCTAAAAAACACAATTGGGGCTTCCGCTTTTTCTTGGTTTGCTTGAGTTAGAATCGCAGCATATGACTTCTCTGAGGCAAATGTGTATAAAATAAAAGATTTTGAAAAATTCGGGGTTGCTAAAGATGGAGCATTAATAATAGCTTGTTTGATCAGGTCCAATGCTTCATGTTCATCTTGACCCCATTTAAAATTTGAACTTTTTTTAATCATGTTTTGCAAAGGTGACACAATTCGTGAAAAATCTGGGATGAATCTCCTTACAAAATTGATTTGACTAAGGAAATATTGCATGGCCTTTTTATTATGAGGTAGGGATATTTCAAAAATTTCTTTGATTCTGTCAGGATCAATGTGAATGCCGGATTTTGACACTATGAATCCTAAAAGCTTTCCTTCACTTAATGCGAAAAAATATTTCTTTGGGTTAAGTGAGATTCCATACCTTAAACATCGTTGAAAGATTTGTTTTAAATCTTTGAGATGGTCGCTTCGCTTCTTGGAGTACACTATTATATCATCCAAATAAATTACTATAGATTTATTGACTAAACCCTTGAATGCGATGTCCATGGCTCTCTGAAATGTAGCGTCAACATTAATCAAACCAAATGGTATCTTCCGATATGCGTATGTGCCCCATTTAGTTCTAAATGTGGTTTTCAACTGATCATCGGGACGTACCAGCACTTGATTATATCCTAAAAATCCATCCAAGAAAGTCATCAGTTCTGAGCCTTCTACTGCCTGTAGTATTTGTTCCATAGGTGGAAGAGGAAAATTGTCTTTTTGACAGGCTTTGTTAAGATTCCGAAAATCGATACAGATTCTAATATCTCTGTTTTTCTTTCTAACGAGTACCATATTGGAGACCCATTTGGAATGTCTAACGGGGAAAATTATTTTGGCTTTTAATAACTTATTTAGCTCAGTTTTTATCTGATTTTCTAAATTTGGGTGGATCTTTCTCAGTTTTTGTTGGACAGGTTTTTCGTTATTGATCATAGGAATAGTATGTTGAATGATAGAAGTGTTGTATGTCTTCAGTTCATCATAATTCCAGGCAAAAACATTTTTATATTGTCTCAAAAGACAAATATACGCTAGTTTTTCTTCAGGGACTAGGCCGAGGCCTAGGTTAATGTTTTGTGGTTTATCATCGGTTCCTAGGTTTACTAATTCGTAGTTCAAAGTTGAACTGTAGAGCTTTGAATTGGTAGACTTTTTAAACCGATTTTTCAAATCGTATAAGTCTTCTAACTTAACCATTGATTTAGGTATAGCATTATCAGTGCTATTTTGTTGTATTTGTCGATCGTGATGGTCTTCGTCAATTATTTGATTGGAGTAGGATCCTTCAGAAGTGAGGAAATTTACAATATCAGGATCGTCATTGAATACTCTCCAATTTGTAATGTTGTCAGGGATGGACGGTCTAAAGATTAATTCTATTGAGAATCTATCTAGACTAAAATCTTCAGAGGGAATAAGCTTAGAGGCTACATTAGCCAAAAGGTCTGCACTTATGTTTTGGAGTCTCAGGATTGAAGAAATATTAAATGCTATGAAATGCTCAATCAGATCTTGTACTAAAGATTGATAGTGTTTTAAATGACCTGATAAGCAATGTATAGTGTTACATACATGTTTGACAACAATCTCAAAGTCTCTGAAGACTTGAAGATACTTGACGTTCAACCCAATTGCTTTGTACAGGCCTTACACCAAGTCCTCGTATTCTGTTGTATTATTTGTGCAATCGAATTTGAGTCTGCACGTAAGCATGGTCTTATTTCCTTCTGGACTAATCAGAACGCATCCTGCTCCTACTCCTTCCTTAGATTTAGAGCCATCAAAATATAATTTCCAAAACAAAGATGTATTTACAGGTTTATCTAAAAAATTAACACACTTTGAACTATCAGTTTGGGAAAAAATTTCGACTTGGGACAGAACTGAATTTTCTAAGTAGGGTGATGTGTGAGCATTGAAATTGCCGAGAAAAGAATCTACCGAGTAATTGCCTATGATACTGTTGTTATACGCTACTGTTTCATTTTATCCCTCTAATTCCGTTACTATGTACTTCTGGTGTAACTCTCGTTCAACCTTTATTTGATTTGGTTTACCGTTGTAAGGTAACCACATGTGCGACCAGTCGGTTGCGAAGTATCCATGGAGTTTTCCGAACCAATCTCTGCTAAGAATTAGGCCATAGAATTCTGGGATATCAGCCACTAGAATGTCAATAACCTGACATATCTTCAGGTTGGATGACAATCTTATGGTTACTTGATTAAGTTCACCAATCAATTCGACTTGAGATCGATCAATTTGAACTATGCGCACTGCGGATTTTTGTGGTTGAACATTTAACTTGGCACATATTGATCTGGGTAAAATATTCGATGAAGCACCGGAATCTACCAAACAATTGTGCACATTTTTGTTGAAAATTTCATAAGTGAGAAGAAACGGGGGAGTGTGAGATCTTGATCTTCCTCCAATCAAGGCGATGTCGTTTGGATCAATCTTATTGATCGTGCTAGTTGGAGTTCCTCCCATGTTGTGGGAAGATTGAGAGAGTACAGCAGTAGGCAAAGATGCAATAGGCACAACATGTAATTCTTTCATCATTATCTTTTGTTGATGTTTTAATTTGCTCAATTCGTAAAGGGTTTTATTAGCCCTAGTATTTTTCATGTCATCAATAATATTGTACTCCATTTCATCCGACACTATCAGTGTTTTTGATGGAGTTGTTTGATCTGCTTGGACTGGGCTAGATTGAGTCTCTTTAGTGGTCATTTTCTTTGTTTCGATTTTATCTTTTGTTGCAGGATTTGTTCTCTTCTGCTTAGAGGTAGTTTGGGGAGGATCAAGCTAATTTTTGCTTCGTGTGCTAACTAGAAATACTTCTTGATCTTCTTCTTGTGGGAGGATGAAATCCCACATTCCTTGTAATTCCACAACTTCTTCGTCATCAGTCTGCCCTTCAGTGGCACTTTCTTCTTCTTCCTCTTCCTCGGATTCAGCATTTGAAATGGCATTGGGTGGTTTTGCATCCGTTGAAGGACCTCTTTTAAAAGCCCTGTAGGGCTTTTTTGAAGAATTTTCTGCTACTTGTTTTTTTATGTCAACCATCTCATTAGACATGATCTTTAAAACTTTCTACAATCCTTCCAAATCGAAAGGGTTTTTTGCTTGTTTCTTTTTGGAGTCTTCTTTGAAGGTGATTTTTTTTAGATTTGCGTTCCTCTATCGTGGATCTCTTTTCCAGGGCTATTACGTGTTTCTCTACTGTTATCGCCTCTGTCATGTTTTCAACTAAGGTTGTTTTATTTTCTCGATCCATGAAGATTGTTGTGTTTGATGGTAAAGCAGTAATATACCATTCACATCGTACTTCTTCGCTGGGTTGGGAAGTAGTGGGAATTTTGTTGAGAATTTTATTGAACTGTAAATTGAAATCATTGATAGGCTTTTTAGCTTCGACTTTAAGATTGGATAGGTCATTGATTAACGTTTCTATTGATCTGTCATCACCAAACTTGGTAAGGAATTGATTCTGGAGGATATCCCAACTTGTGATAGACCCGGAGGGTAGTGAAAAGTACCATGACCCGGCTGTCCCTTGCAGTGTATAGGGAAAAAGCCGAACAACAGCGTCTTCATTAGTAACTCCGTTGAGATTGATAGAAAGCATGAAATTGTTTATGTGTTCTTCTGCTAGCATGCATGCTTCTGGATTGAATTTGGGCAGCCATTTCTCAGGATGTGCCGGTATTTGACTCAAGGGTGTAGGCATTAAAACTGCCCCAGGGTTTTTCCATGGAGACTGGGCCATCGTTGAGCTGCTAGTAGAGGAAAGTGCAGAAGATGATCCCTGTGGCTGGGAAGATGAGGATACTATGATCGTAGATGATTGAAGAGGGGTTGTGGGAGTTCCGGTAGACGGATGGATGATGTAGACGAAAGAGTCTCACTGTCAGACTCTTGCGGTAATTTACTCGCTCTTTTCCTGGTGGGAAGAGGAAACTCAGTTGGCTGAATGCCAAATTTTTCACTCTTTAACCTGGTTAGGGGTTGAGCAGGATTGTACTGCGAAGTCACACTGCTTTGAGATTTATCAGACCTCTGAGGAGAAACAAAAAATCCCTGAAGTTTGTGAATCAGAGATTCAAGTTCAGGAGGTTCAATGGTAGATTGGTCCGAAATAGTAGGGTGTGTAGCAGCGGTTGATACTCGAGCGACTTCTAACTCTGGATTTAAACATACTGGGGAAGTCAGGGAGATGATGAGGGTGATTTACTCTCAGAATGGTATTTAGATTTTGATTTAGGTGCCATTCATAGTTCATGACCTCCTTCTAGTGCCAAATATGTTGAAGCCCCGAAAATCGGGTCGACAACAAGGGGGATACCCGCCCTGTCCGGACCTTGGTTGGCAGCTCCTTATCCATTTGGTATAGCGGGTCCAACTAGGGATAATGGGACCAGTTTCCCAATCTAAGGGTGTGTGTGTGTGCAGAATTGGATGTTGTTGATCTAAAAGTTCCTATCTAAACTACTTTAATCTAACTATATGCTATTGTAATCTAATGAAAACAGCACATCTAATCTATGCTAACCCAGGATGTAATTCTTCTATTATGCGATCTAAAGA
>APFE031280716.1:5503-16832 GCA_000404065.3 Pinus taeda | reverse complement strand
TGAAAGATTCAGAACGATGCTCGGACTCACCAACATCCCTTCAGATTAAGGGGGGGAATGTTGACACCTAATCCTCAGTGATTGGGGGAATTGAATGTGAACAGTCATCGAGAAGATGAACTGAACAATCACATTCATGTATATAATAGATAGCTAGCTAAATGAATAAACGAATCAATTTTCTGGAGTTACTCCTGGCCTGACACCAGCTTTAACTAGCGCAGGAAGTGTGAACACGCAAAATTGTAGGAACATCATTGTGAACGCCTACAAATGTTTCTAATTTTGTTTTTTTGCGAGGAAGTGACAGTACAAGACTTCCTTGCATGAGGACATGCAAGATGGTCAGCATGGGGGGATGTTGGGTCTCTGTTTTGTCCTATTTTTTATCTATTTCTCTCATGTTGTCGATTGGCTAAATGAGTATTTTCGAAGAGTATTTGTTAATTATTTGTTTTAATATGATTAAAATGGCATTAATAAGAGTTTAATTAAGGCATGTATGTTGCAGGTTTAAAACTCGTTTATTACAGTTTGGGACGTGCCTGCACCATTTCACTTACCTCCCTGCACCATGCATTGGGATTCCTACACTAGTTACAGTAGCTTCCTGCACTATGCTAAACTCAAACTTAGTCTTATGCTTTATTCATGAAGGCAGTGGTATTTTGAATTGTATCAGCTGTTGACTTATATGATTTTTTTTCCTTGGCTCGCTATGATGCATATGGTATCAAAACATTTAGTCCCTCCATAAGAATAATGTGCGCTTGTCTATCACAATCTCTAATGAACCATCCCAACAGTTGGCCTTTCAACAAGCCATTGAGTTCAGAGGTTTAGCTTGGAATTGACAAGTATTTTGAGATTATCAAGAAGCTCGTGGATTTGGAAAAATATGGAACAGTCTCGTCAACCAATGAGCTGTGATCCTCTGCATTGTGTGTTTCTGTGCGGTTTGTTGAGCTTTGATGTAGATGTTTATGTTGGAAATAAAGATCTGCCAACTTTGTTCAACTTTACAGTCAATACTTTTGAGAGTATCCTAGGCTCCATTAGCCTTGCTCTAACAAAGAAAATACTCCACGATATCAGTGGCGTAATAAAACCTTCTATAACGACTTTTTCTTCTTGGACCTCCAAGTTATGGAAAGACAACTTTTTTGTTGGCTCTTGCTAGGAAGCTCGGCTCTGATCTAAAAGTATCTGGTAAAGTGACCTATAATGGGAATGAAATGAAAGAATTCATACCTCAAAGAACATCGGCATACATTAGTCAAAATGATCTGCATCATGGCAAGATGACTTTCAGAGAGACATTAGATTTTTCTGGCTGTTGTCAAGGAGTGGAAACCATATACGAGATGCTTTCTAAGCTCTCAAGGAGGGAAAAGGAATAGATGAGGAGGTGTTCGTTGTGGACCTCAAGGATTTCTCTTCACCGATAGGATGTGGAGAACGCCTAAAGCAAATGACCATAGCCACATCAATGTTGGAGTCAATGCAATGCTCTTCCCTCATCTATGCCACATGGTTATGATACAACGTAGAACCCACCCTATGTGGAGTCCAGCAACAACACCGTTCTAGGAAAAGAGGAACGTTTCGCCAAAATCATCCTTGTTTTGACATTTAGTTGTAAACTAAATTTATTTATGGAAAATTGTTGAGATCTACTTCCTCTATTCTAATCGGCTAATTAAAAGCCCAAATTATAATTTAATGCTATATAAGAGATCGTCGAGAGCAAGAATGAATAGTCAATCAATTAATGAATTAGACAATGATCCAACCAGGAATAGTGTGCGGGAGAGTAAGGTGCAGAAGGTAAAAGGTCTTGTCCCAATGTAGACTCACGTAATTCATCAGTTGTGGATCACTCCTCTCATGTTGTTGGAGTTGAGTGATGTCTACATAATGTAACACTCTTTTAAGTAATCAATTGAAGCAATTTCCCAGCATGTTCTATTTAATTATCTATTGCATCTAATGACTTTGATTTCTGTGTGAACCAGACACTCAAAGAGGGTGCGAGCTGGCTGGGTTGGCCACTAGACCAACTCGACATTGCTCTCATATTTTAGATTAAATAGCATCTAAATTATTATTTGTTGTGTGAAAGACTTAACTATTTCAAGTCTCTTTTCCTTCTTCAAGATAATGTTATTTAAATTTTTGCAGCATTTTCCCTTCAGCTTTAAACTTCATTGATTTGCTGCATTAAGAAATTATTCCTATTTGTGCTTACTCTTGGGATATTTCTCCAGATGTTCTTATTGACCAGATATGCTTATGCGTTGATGATTTGCAATTGATTTATACTCTGGAATATGAAAACAATGTGAGTGGGTGTGGTTTTGAGGCATTGACAGATCCATTTAAAACTCTTCTTACAAAAACCATATATTATTTGGATGTTGCGGAGCCAATATTAATGAAAGTGAATTGTGTCATTTACTTTCCATCAAACTTCTGAAGAGTTTGCAAGATTTATTTTCAGGGCAAGGAAGGAGAGATATTTACATTAATTTAATTGCTTTCATAAGTTATTTATGCAGCATATTTACTTGATGATGCTTCCATATTTACCTTACACAGAATTAGTGCAAGAAGAATGGTTTTTAATTGCTTTTGAATTTGTTCCACCATTTACAGTATTTTTGTTATTATTCCGATACTACTTGATTTCTAGTTTAGTTTTCCTTCTATTCACTTGTAATTAGAATTCCCTTTCGTATTGTTAATTTCATTTTATTTCCTGCATGATTTAATTGTGTGGATTGATGTTTTCTTGAATTCCCTTTAGTGCAGGATTTCATTTATTGATGAGATTAATACGCAAGATAGACTATAATTTATTTTGCGGGTTGTCAGGGGCTTTCTCTGGCATTTCCAGTGTTGCGTCTCGAAGTTCACGAACTTTCTGGATTGACAAATTAAATCTTGGTACATTTATAAGCCCTATACTGCACCCAACAGCATGATATTTGAATTCCATCAAGTGTGACATTTCAATTCCTGCAAACATGTGGTTTGATTTGTTGGGTGGATTGAAAAAGAACTTTAATTTCCAACTTTGCAATACTTAACCAATAATAAAACTTCATTAGCATTTAACAAGTTCTATTAGAATATATAGTGAAAGATAGTTTGCAAGTTCCATACAAACTCCAGATTGAAAACTACATGTATAGTTTGTCATTTATCTACTAAGTGATTAGAAGGTAATTAAAGAACTTGTCATATGTGATGAGAGACATTAATGGTGGTGTTTTGACCTAATACCATAAGAAATTCTATTCTAGTTTCATATTGAATAGGCAGTTGGAAATGTGTGAAAAAGGTATTAGCCTAGGAATCGAAGTCATGATAGGAAGCACTAGGTAAATCAATATACCATTTAGCAACACCTCTTATAAAGGCCCTCTAGAAAACGTGAAAAATTATATTGTTCTCCAGCATAATTTGACTACATATTGGAAAATACCTCTAAAAATCGCATTATTTAACCCCCTACTAATACAATCCCAATACACCTTCCCAATTAAAAAAAAAAAAAAATACTTTCACTAGATATTGTAGGTATCCATTTTTTCATTAACATTTTTTATACCCCTTTATATTTTATCATTAACTTTGAGCTCCATTTTTTATACCTACCAATATAAAAACCCTCTACCCCCTATTATATGCTCAATATTGTGGTGAAGTAAAATTATAAGTGCAGGCATGAACAAATTCCTCTAGCTCGAAAATGGGTCTAGCCACAACAGATGCATTTTATAGAAGAGTTCCTTAGATTATAATCAATTAAGAGGGCCTACCTCTTGGTCACTTATCCTACTTGATGATGTCCTCGCTTGCTTGCTCTAGCAATCTCTCGCTTCCTTCTTCAAGCTCCTGAAACAAGTAAACATCAACAACACAACCATAATAATAGACACATTTCAATTCAACCTGCTTAACAAGTCAAGAAACATTAAGACATGGATATGTAATATTACAAAACATGTAGGAAATTAATCGATAGTTGCATACATTAACATCAAAGAGAGATTACAACCATTCGTCTTGACATTGCAGTCTTCCTTTGACAAGACCGAGTTCCCACACACTTCTGCTAGCTTCATGATGGCTTCAAATAACAATATTTTAAAGGCTCTTCCCTTTAGGCTTCACTCCAAACCAAACACACTTATCTCTCACACCACTAGATAGCTACAACTAGTAATAGCTTTCTTGTCTAATCAAAATAGTATACTCACACTTAGCCAAAACTCTAACTATGACTCCCACTAGTTTGTTCTTGGGAAGAAGGGAGGTTTATATAGGAAATATGGATGGGAGATGGATCCTCTTCTCATGGGATAAGGACTTATCTCTTCAGGTAGTTCCATCATTATAGGCGAAAGGAGCCCAAACTGTCATCCTCGACCCCATCTGGCCAAACCATTTACCAAACTTCTATTACGAAGCTTCTAGAGCTGGAAGCTTTGGCTCTAATTTAGAAAACATTCCATTAAAATACTGGCGTGACTGGAACATAGCTTAGTCACACCGATCGGCACGGGGAATAGTGCTAATATCTGCACATCAACGCAGGGGAGACAAAGGTCATTAGCGTCAACCTTGTAAACTGGGCAAAATAGAAGTTTTAGGGGAAATGGTGCAAAAGGGAAATGATCTACTCATGAAGAGGGACATAACGGGAGTTTCTTCATGAAGTCGAAGCATGTGGAGCTCACTGTAGAGGTCCTCGAGGATAAAGAAATGAGGAGTATAGGGACAGTGACAAAAAGTTGTGTAATAGATGCCCCCTAAAGCGTGAAGGTTGAGCTAGAGTGAGGGATGAAATTCTTTATAAATCAGTGCGGGCAACCAGTCTGTCATTAGAAAACCTCCAAGAAAGTACAGATACATATACATAAACTGAGATATTTGTCAAATGATACATGAATCATGGCATGGACATAGCCATCCGTCAAAGAGGATCATAACGAAACCAAGGTATGGTCGCAGCCATCCAATAATGAGAAGGATCACATATGATAACTCATGGTCTAGTCGCAGCTAGCCATCTAAAAGAGACATGCATATCATCATAAGTCATGTCACACCACTTCTCAACCTGGACTTGTGTGATCTGAGTCCAGGGTCTTGCACTCCAACACGACCCAATAAGAGTACAGATCCTGGCAAGGGAATAGATGTGTTGATGTCAAACATGCTAGAAAGTCACTTGATTACCAATCAATGATCTAAGCTATTAGCAAGCACAAGAGAAACCACCAATAATGACAATGGCCCTACAGGTACTATAAGCACAATTCAGGGAATGTGAATACAGGAAATGAAGTCAAACACCCATGAAATTACTCAATCGAAAGCTAATGATGTGAACTCGTCATCAAGTGCGAAGAACTTGCCATTAAGGCATGCAAGATCTAAGGTACTAGAAGGGAGTCCCTCGGTCAACTTCCTGAATAATGAGTTGATGTCGATGAAAAGTGACCGTGTCGAAGGAGGGCCATACTGAATCCACATCATTGACGCGAGACGAGAGGATGAAAAATGATTTTGGATGATACATAGAATCAAAGGTAAGTGTAACTGCAGAAGGAAAACTCTTGAACATATTGGCGATACAACTGGAAGTTTGGCAGCTTTTGGATCCATAGGATCGGTGGTCATGGTGACATAGTAGAGATCAGATGGAGGGAAAAAATGAATGGCCCAAACCTAGGAAGGTCAATGATACAAAGGAGGATGTCCCAACCTGACACGAAGCAAAGAGTGTCATGTTCAAGAGAAAGTTGCCGACACAACTGATAGATTTCAAAATTTTCCCCCACCATTTCTGGTGAGTACCCCAATTATTTTTAAATCGTAAGCTTGAAGGGGATAGCATATGCTTGCACTGTAAGTTCATCCTTCGGATGAATCTGACCGAGTAAGTTCAACGAGCCCTAGGAAGGAGAAGCTCATGTTCATCATGGTGACAAATCCGATGTCGTTTGATATTTTAACGATTCTGACAAAGGTGTACCTCAGTATCTTTTTCATGTTTAGAAAGTTTGAAAAAGACACGTAAAAGAAAACTCCACATGGTCCCTTTTCATACATTTCTGTCTCTCAAGCCCGAAAAGGTAGAAAACAATATTTGAGAGAAGCGCTTGACCATTCCAGCCAAGGAGTACCTTTTTCGTAAATAGTGCCTCCCATCCTGAAAAAGGGGTAAACTTATACTGGGTGCACGACGTTTCGCATCCATTAACGAGTTCGAAACGACAAGGGCTCAGCCATATTTTCACTTTTAAAGGGTCGAAAAAGAGATAAAAATTGACCCCCCATTTTTATTCTCTTTAACGAGCCAAAAAGGGAAAAACACTCGGCAATCTTTTCATATGAGTTTAACAAGTCAAGAAAAGTGCTGAAATATGACTCATTATCATCGTCAAACATCCATCACCTATTGCTACACAAGTAAGGGAAAGTGTATTATCGAGTCCTTGAGGCAAAATAGGTCAAAAATATTTACAAAACCTGATATTTTCATGAAAAAAATGAATAAAAGGGGGGAAAGTAAATATATTTTTACCATTTGCCTTTGAAATGAAGACTTTTCACCCACTTTTTCCCTAGTTTTTTGAAGCAGGTTATAGGAGATTCGGGAGGTCAATCGACGAGTCATCAGTTCTAGGTAACAGTCGAAGCCCTGAGCTCCATTTTCATGCTATTCATTTATGTTTTTAGCCATTTTTTAGGATTTTTAGGAGGTTTTTGAGAAAAAAATTTGCCCTTCGTCGGCGCAATTTCTGGGCATGGGATCATGTCGACTGAGGGTTATTTGCATAACCATCCACACCGACCAGTGTGACTGTTTCTAAAACAGGAACGCTCGCACTGTGGATAGGGAAAAATCATCTTTCCTCAAAAACTGACCGTTAAAACTTGAATTTTATGTGTCAAAATTGATCATTGACTTAAATAAATGGCTTTTGCAGGAGAAAATTGTTGAAAATGGTGGATTGGAATGAAAGAGAACACGAAGATGTTGAGACCCAGGCATTGAACGATTCAAATTACCTGAAGGCTTTGAGGGCTTGTGGGCTCCTCAAATTCTTCCTTACACTAGGGATGCGGGCCTAGCCCGAGTTTCTTCGATACTTGATAAGCCTTTGGGACATCATTCATGAGATTTTTGTCATTAGGGACCAGGAGCTGGAGTTGACAACTTCAGATATCTACTTCATCACTGGACTATCTCACATAGGTGAGGCAGTGAACTTGTATGGGTCACGTCCAATCGGGGTAAGCATATCTTCCCTGCTTTTTAAACACTACCCTGAGGCCCTAAAATCCAAGAGTGGGAAGATAGAGATTTGCAGTGTGCAGGATCTAACACTGAGGGTGCTTCTGTTGACTATCAATAGAGTGGCGGGGTCCCAAGCAGAACATGAGACTAACAAGTTGAAGTTCCTTTATGCTATTGACCGCACAGCTCCTACGATCTTCAACTAGGTCAAGGTCATGAAGATGAACATCAAGCGCCAGTTTTCCAAGGCCAAGGCGGGGAATCTGAAGCAATTCAGCTTTGGATCGGTACTTGTGACCTTCTTCCTGGAATGAGTTCCATTGTTCCAGTATGGCTACGACGACAGAAGATCGTCGTGGAGGATTGGTCGTACAGTGGCACTGATTTCCGTGGAGACCCAGATATGTCCTTACTAGATGGGGAGGACTTTGATGACGAAGGTAAAAAATCAAATTTTTGATTTTGATGTTTTTTAATTGTTTTTAATATATGCATTCTTATAACATTTCTCTTGTTTATGCAGATGTTGGACCATAGAGGCCAGCCGAGATGTCCCCGATAGCCTGGCGCTTACCCCGCCCTATCGATGTTGTCACCCCTTATCAAGAAGGGAGCGATACCGAGGAGGAGATCTTGAGGAACCTAGAGGGGTTGACTCATGGTATCCCGGAGTGTGCTCAGATAAGAGACATGCCTCGGTGGTACTAGAGGCACACAGTGGGAGTCTCGGATCGGATCCATCGACTGCTGAGTCATGTTGCACGAGTTGTCTTGTGCTATCATGGCCACCATGTTGAGTAGTTCCTAGGTCTAGTACTTACATATTTTTTTAGGCCTGTGTGCCACGAATGCATGAGGCCTATGAACCGTTGATGTTATTATAGACACACATATTTTTTTTTGGGGGTCCTGATGTATCAAACATTCTCACATATATAAATATGTTGTATTTTCCCATATATTATGGTACAAATGGTTTGTCTTATCTTTTACATGTTTCGTAAATGTCTATCCAGCATGTAATTAGTTAATGCACCTGTCAATGTATTCATGCGCCTAGGAATATGATGATATGTAATATAATCAAAATTTATTTTCAATAAACAGATACGGAGATACATTCATAATATTTGAGGGTTTCTGATGGAATATTGCCCATTGAGTTGAAGGACAACAAGCTGTGAATCTAGGCTGACAATCAATTCCCTGATCCCCAGGGTGATGGCTTCTGATAACAATTCAATGACCACACAGTATTCAGTAATGTTGTTGGTTGTAAAACCAAGGCAGATACCTTGAAGGTCAATCAACAGACCGTTAGGGTTATATATATCCCATGTCATGGATGATAGGTTTCGAGTACTTCGGTAGGCACCATTGGTGAAACCAACGTGAGGAGTTGCAGACATCTACAAAGCAAGAAGAGCATAGTAAACAGGAAAGTTGTTTCAAAACTATCACACAAAACCACATTGTACAAAAATGAATCACACACTAATGTACATAAGTATCCATGAAATATGACCTAAGCATAGTACTTTTTTAGATGGAAGTCCATGTTGGGACTCGGGTAATCAATCAACATAGATGAACACCGGATTTTTACCATTGCCATGACAAGTAAGCATCGACTTGGCTAAATAATGAAGTAGAACTCATATAAGGATTTCCCCCATGCCCCCTAGGCGAGGGAGGGTTATGAGTCAGAGGACAATTGGTGAAATATCGAGGAGGGTGAAAAATCCTGAATCCATGAAGGGATAAAGGTGCCCTCAGTTGAAAGATCTTGATCATGTCAGGATAAACTAACACATCAATAAGCAATGGAGAAGAGGACTCTTCGAAAATGGTAGACATGACCACCTGGCGAGGCAGGAGCGAGGAGTGATGATGAGTATCGATCCATGTTGGTTCCTCAAGGGACATGATTTACATGATACCTTCATCAGCGAGGAAGATCTCGGCTAAGGGATCAAATGATTCCAAAGTGCCAAGCCAGGGGGATTGAGAATACATATCGAGAGAGGTCTTCGACATATGAGAATCAGAGGATGCAAATTTTGAAGTCGAAACAATTTCCACTTAATTGACTTTAGCAGGACTAAGCAGCATGACCTCGCCCCAAGCATTAACAAGATCTAGTGCAGGTATGACCCAAGGATCAGATTTGATCGAGACCATGTTGATAGAGGCAACATGAGGAGGTGGGAGTGGAAAAATTCCCTTTAAGGTAGAAACTTTGAAGATACCTGCCCCCACACTCTCATAGCGAGCACCAAAGTTCTTGACGTACAGAACATTGCCATCCGAGGAGGAAGAAGCAAAGAAAGACAGTAGATCGATGGTGACAATCTTCCCTTGATGGGCAAAACAGATCATGCAAAACAAATAGGACCCAACAGCATGCATGGCATGAGTCCAACATCGGCCTAGTAGAAGATTATAATTGAGATTGGCGTTAACAATCTACTTCGACTTACATTATCTTGCCTTCCAGGGTGATGGCAAGGTTAGGTAAGACATCGAATGGTCATGAATCGCGCCCATCGAAAGTTTCCAAAGTGTTCAGAGACTGGTTCAGCGCAGGGGAACCAATACCCTTCCAACATGTTGTTGACATGATGCAGGTAGAACCACCTTCATCGATGACAGTGTAGTGGATGGTCTTCTTGTTAATGATTACCTGAATAGGAAATGCAATCTGATGAGGGAGTTGTGGAACATGGTTCTCCAGATCGAAACAGATCAAATTAGAATCGGTGGGATCGATGCCCCTGATAGCCGACAACAAATATTTCCGCTGTGATGGGCAGCTTTGGAGTACCTTGCGAGCCGACATGGCTGATGGCGCCTGAGCCAAATATTCAACAATATTGTAGTGTTGAGCCGTCGAGCATTGGGATTATATGAGGATTTCCGCAGCACACCTCGAGACGGTGGTCGCATAGTGGAATTAGGATTAGGGCACTCGATTTGCAGAGGGCCAGAACTTGTGGTAGAAGAAGAAGGTGCAACTTCTTTTTCTTTCCCAGCTGTCAGAGCTAGAGTTTGATAATATTTTGATCGGGGAGCCACATTAAAGGGCATGCTCATCAGGAACACTTGAGATCCAAAGGAAATAGATCGGGGTTGGTCTACCATTTAAGTCTGAGATGGAAATGGCTCTTTAAGGACAGCAGGGGCCCCTTTGAGCAAGCGACTAACTTCGGATCGTCATGGACAATCCTTAGTATAGTGATCCTCGTCGCAAATGAGGTAGGGATACTTAGGTTTTTGTTACTCGGTTCTCCAACAGACGATTTGGGAGGACCCTTTTCAAGGCATCGGCTTTAGCTTTGCCTTTTCCTTTCTTTTTTTCTTTTAAGGATTTTTCCACTGCGGTAGACTAAACAACGTGGACCTCTGAGGTTTTACCAGGGCATAGTGGATTTTGAGATGAACTATTAGGAGCAATATTTGAGATCAACTTCTATTTCGAAGAAGTTTTAGCAAGGTTCTGGGATACTGAACTAATAGCTCCATCAACAGGAGGAACAGCTGGTGACTTTGATGTTGTGGGATCAGACGATGACCGCAGAGGATTGGGTAACAACTTGTATAAGGTTCCAGACTAAGAGTAAACCAAATCCAAGTACTCGGCATGGGCAATGGCTTGCTCTTCAATGACACATCCACCCATAGCTATATCACGAGAAATTGGGGCTACAAATGATTTGGTAAACCATTCAGTGAGTAATAGATCAACTACCTGTAGGAATTTACAAGGTAAGTTCCTCATAAAGAACACCAAAAGGACACCGCTCACAACCAGATCTCAAATCAATACACCAGTATTTTTGACGTGGTTAAAACCCTCAAAGAGGGAAACAGTCCACGGCCTGAGCCAACGTGGCCACTTCGGGAAATTTATTAATCAAAGAATGAAAATTTACATAAGCTTTCTCTCATAGACGGATTACCCGAACAATGACCCTCCATGCGCTTTAAATAGAACTCATGGACCAATCGGGTGTC